>JAVYIG010017181.1:0-27471 GCA_035222895.1 Strongylocentrotus droebachiensis
CTGGAGGGCTGGCCTGTCCCTTGCCTCTATCACCGTCATCTGACGAAGAATTTGCCATCCTGAATAATGCGAGCGGTTTCTATTTGGCTTGTAGTTTAGAGGCCCGGACGTGGCTCCGTTTTCCCAAAGTATATGAGTGTGGAGATGAGAGGTGTTTTAGATAGCTGGATGGTATTCTCTATGAGAGGATTATATTACATCAGTCTATGGAGACTCAACTAATTACACGTTATGAAACGATGGATTGTTTAACTGTATACTTTATTAATACAAACATAAGTCAACTTCTCCAACAGGTTATCATAGTTAACACCGACACAATTACCTGGATTAATCTCAAAAAGTAGTAAAGGCAGGGATTGCCTTTTGTAGGAACTATATTTCTCGCTTCCAATCCTTTTCCTTACTTTATCTCAGCTGGAGCAAAGCGGAGAGTTCGCTATCTGACCAAGACGAGAGCCAGCGTCGAAGTGACGAAATTACCGCTGGTTACTGCTATTTATAGCATCTGATACGCTCTGAGAGCTGCTTTACGCATGGTGCGTCCGTAATCGCGCTCTGAGCCCTTACGCCCCAAAAGCTTACTGCCCTCTACGTTTTCTGCAAGATAACTACCTGTAACGGGCTGGTCCGTTACAGTACGATGAGAGAGTTGAGATACACTGGACCTTTGTTTTGGATGCACTTGTAGACAACCGTCGGGATTTTTATCACACAATGCGTTGCTTGATTGGAAGCCAATGTAGTTCTTTAAGCAACGAGGTGACATGATCGTGCTTTCGGGCCAATAAGATCAGCTTTGCTCCGCGATTCTGAATCTTCTGGAGACGCTGTATTTGTGATGACTTGATCCCATACAATAATGAATTGGCATAGTCAAGACGAGACAGCACAATAGCTCGGACAGCATGCTCACATGCTTTTGCATCTACGAACGGTCTGATACGAGCTATATTTCATAGGTAGTAGTGAAGTCCACGACAGAGGGATGACACGTGAAGATCCATCTTGAGTGCTGAATCAAACTCCACACCAAGACTTTTTGCAGCAAATGTTGGATTGATCGAGAGGCCAGAAATCGACAGTTTGACATCAGACACATACTGCCGTGCTTGTGGGGTAGATACTACAATAAACTCAGTCTTGTCACAGTTTAGCTTCAAGCTATCAAACGCCATCCATTTCTGTAGATACTCAACACAGCTTGATAAAGATGAAAGAGCATGCATGGTTCACAGTTGGGAGAATTACATATTTTGATTGACATGTGATGACATTTTGTCACCTAACACCCGAACCCTAGGTCCGCCCATATCAAATTCGGTTCCAAAATGTGTGGGAGATATGAGGAAAAAACTCAAGAAATGTTAGGGCTAAAGGTTCAGGGGTTGTGATGCAGCGGCAAAAAATCAACAGGGGGGGGGGGGGGGTGCATTATGGCCCCCGGCCATATTAGGGTTTAACATGATAAAGAAGTGATCATTAAAGATCGTTAACATCTAAGCCTCTATAAAAAGATTTGTATTCTGCGCAATGTATTTATATTGATTTGCTGGGTTTTTACAAATCGTCAATAGTACATGATAGCCAGTGAACATTGAAATTATAAGATAAATTAAATGTCTATAACAAATTTGTATTTATTTATCATTATCATTACAAGATCCTAAGAAGATCCTATGATCATATCTTAAGAAGAATGATGAAAATCCCCTGGACTGACAAAGTTAGTAATGAGGAAGTTCTTACACGAGCTGGAGTGCAAAGGAAAATGATCCGTGAGATGTTGATTAGGCAGTTGAAATCATGGGTCACATTACACGTAAAGAAGGCCTAGAGAATCTTGCTTTGACAGGGAAAATTGTGGGAAGAAGGAGCAGGGGAAGAAGGAGGATACTTTGGATGGACAGTCTGCAGAAATTGTTGGAAGAGAGAGGAGTAAAAGAACTGAGAGTGGTACTAATACAAAAGGCTAGGAACCGAGGGTTATGAAACAGCATGATCGCCAAAGTCAATCGATATGGCATGTTTTGTGACATTTAATGGCAGGGATCTTTGATGAGCTTTAACCAAATTCCCAAAGTATTTTGTACAGGGTATAAAGTTAAAGAAAAGAAATGTAGCGCATATGATTTGGTTTGATTGTACATGTTTGTTTATATATGATTTATGTTAATAACCTGTATAAAGACCATGCATGAGTTACAAGGACAGCGGTTTTTAAAGGCAGGTGGTCTTTCTATACAGGTCGATGAATGGGAATACATCATATGCTCTATTAGAGCCTGGATGATGTCTAGAAATTAAAGTACATGGATGATACATAAACACATACAACTAGTAACAACTCAATTATTCATAATCCTTGTAAATGTTATGTTCGTTGTTTTTTTGTAACTCAAGAAGGATAGGTTGACTGGTTGAATTAGCGCCTTTGTTGAATGCTTTTCGATGAAAGCTTTGATATGTCACATTCTCAAGAAACGTAAATCTCAACAAATGATTTTTCTTGTTTAATACTTGAACTTAAACGATACACAAATGCTACTAAGGGTGTGAATAATTTAGTAGTTAACTGTACATCTACATGTCTTAAATAAGTAGTAATGAATAGTCTGCTGAGAGCCAGAAGGGTGTTTAATCATATACTTTTACATAAAGGTAGATTGTAAGGTTAATATCCTTCAGGCTCCAAAAAGCATGGCATTGTGTTGCCTTTGATTATTCCATTCCGTGTGTTGGACTGCTACATGTAAAGCAGGGCTCATACTTAGCCGAGTTGGAGCCCCGAGTTGTGGCGAGATGGCGCGAGCTTATGGCAAGCCGTGTTATTATTAATACATACTTCTTGATATCTAGAAATCAATTCTTGATATCAAGAAATAATTTTACGTTGTAAAGCAATGGTAATTTTAGATATCAATAATTAAATTCGTAATATCAAGAATTCGATTACGTGATATCAAGAATTGAATCCTTGATATCAAGAAATATGTATTCATGATAAAACCGGCTTGCCATAAGCTCGCGCCAGCTCGCCACAACTCGGGGCTCCAACTCGGCTAAGTAGGAGCCCTGCTTAATTTCTTCTTGATTTATTTGGCTATTCTGCACATTTATGTTGTTAAGAATATCCGTTTACGATAAACTGTCAATTTGTGGAAGTTTTTATTAATTATATGGATCATCTAGTCTTATCTCATGAGGTTAATTTTTAACTTGAAAGTAAATACTGTTTTCCCTCATGTGATATGATAGCTGATAAGGTATATGTATTTTGATCTATTGCCCGTTGTAAATATAGCGATGAATAAATATGCTTATCATTTTGGAGTTCAAAGAACGAAATCGATATCTCAGATAGATGTAAATATTTGTTTGGGTAAAGTGTTATTGACTGTGTTATCTTTGGCCCAAACGTGGCACCTGTCCGTGACAGTAGTACTTTGTTTTTAAGGGATGGAGGCGAAGGGGGTGATGGTTATTCCTACCTGTCATGTGTTATTGACTTTGGCATAATTTTACTATCATCATATTTTGTAAACCTGGGACCATTCTCTGAAAAGAATATAAAAAACGGCCTTTACATGTACCATTTGTGCTTGCACTGCCTGCACAGATGTGTTCTATACACTGTAGTCGGGTTTGTGCAAACATTAAACTTTGGTTCGTCCAATAATTGTATCTCTTAAGGCTTGTTAAGATATGGTTGGATCCAAAGGGAATCTTAAACTTAATACCAAACTTTGTATTAGATGAAAATCCAACTGATGCAAAATAGCACATTACAAAAATGTATCATTATAATAAGATCCCTTTCTTTTATGAGGTTTCAATAACAATTTGTATTGTAAAATCGTATGCAAAATAGTTTATTTGAAACACATGTATTAAAGTATTTTTGAATGAACAATGCGTGGGAAAATATTTTTGTAAGTTGAAGCAGTATTTCCATCATCAATATTTATGTAGAGAAAAAGAGCAATATTTGTTTCTTGCACGATCTAGGTGGGAGGGGGGGGGAGGGGTAAAAGAAGGGGCCGAATCCCTTCTAATTTTTTTTTGCTTGATACAAATCATACAGTTTTGCCTGAATGCACCCCAATTTTCGCCTGAAAATCTTTTTTTAATTATATTTTCATAGGGGATTGAACCCCTCCACCATTCATAAAATCTGAAGCTGTCCCCTGATCTTGGAGTTATACTATATTGGGATTCATGATACAATCCGAAATTATTGGACGAACCAAAGTTTAATGATAAAGAAGTAAAGAGAGGGAGAGAGAGAAAGAGAAAGAGGGGAGAAAAGAAAGGACAAACAGAAAAAGAGGGAGAATGGATACAAAGGGAAAGTGAGTGAGAGAGAGAGAGAGAGAGTGAGTGAGAGAGAAAGCAAGATGGAGATAGTAGATGATATGGTATTAGAGGGTTTAAAGAAGTAACAAGAGAGGGGGTAAGGAAGGAAGGAAATAGAAAAGGGATGAAAACGATGGATTGTGTGTGTGTGAGAGAGAGAGAGATATATAGAGAGAGGGGGGGGGGGTGGGTGGCAGGAGGGGGGGGGGCAGGGGGGAGGGGTGTAAAGAGAAATGATAATGTACATATGTACATGTTGTTGTAGTATGGATCCAGCCAATGAGGGAGCACCGGCAAAATTGGGAGGGGGGGGGGGCAACATGGACTTAGGGTACATGCCATTCAGAAAAAAATGTTCATACATGTAATTCTCATGATCCGTATAGCAAGAGGGTTTCTGTGTCTCTCCCTTGTTTACCACCCATGTTTCTCTCTCTATCTATATATATATCTCTCTCTCTATCTCTCTATATATATATCTCTCTCTCTTTCTATATATATATATATATCTCTTATCTAATTCCTTTCTCTCCCCCTCTCTATCTTCCGTTCCCCACTATGTCCCTCTCTCCCGTTTTGTCATATATTTCCTGCTATCCCAGTCAGTGCCCTCATCCCCTCTTAAAAGAGTGTAACAAACCCATCATTTTAATTTATTTTTCCATCTAATTTTCCCTCCGATTACCACTAATTTTGAAATCTTTGATGAAACTCTCAATGATAGCCCAAACTCACAAATTAGATTTTGAAGATACGATTTATTAAAGCAAAAAAGCATTTTTTGTCATAGACATGCAACTAAAGATGTCTATAACCAATGAAATATTTCATGATGACTTTACAACACAATTATACATCTTCAACTGCAATCTTTTTCTTCAATTTAGTAATGTCAAACTGATTATTGTCTTATAAAATATTCTAAAAAATTAACTTACAAGGCATACATTCACACATTGCCTTAAAAAAAAAAATCATTTTCTTGCAAGCTTTCTATGGATTTCCATGGTTTCAGTAGTACTCGCAATAGCGTACCGAAGTGCTAAAGTCATATTTGCTCGTCGTTTAAGTTTATACTGGTTCTAAACAAAAGTCAGAGCCTGTGTATGAGGTTCACCGTAAAATCATGCAGGCTTCCTGCTGGAGCAGAGCAAATTCAGTGGTTGGGGCTGGTGTAATAACCACACCATTGTTGAGCACAACATTGCTTGGAACCAGCAACCTTGATAACTCAGCCATTGTAACATCATACTTTGATACTACATGTATATGCTGCAACTATTTTCATGATTGTGTAATATGAATGGTCATATGAACTATTAAAACTTTGTTACTTATTTCTTCGTTTAGCATTTTAATTAATATTCATCTGCCACACACCGAAAATAACAAACAAAGAAAAACAAAAACAAGATATAAACTCGTGCAACAATACACATGATATGTGCATTCCATAGAATAGAATAAAAGAAATACCCTTTCCCGAAAAAAAAAAACGAATGACAAGAAAAACGGGAAAACACGATAATATTTCAACTGGCAAAGGAGATTAGTGATTGCGAGTAATTGTATGTGGAATGGAATACTATGTAACGCATTGATTCTTCCTATTGAGAATCGATGATTTGAAGAAGAAAAAACAGCTACAACATTTGTGTATAATATAATTTCTTCCATCAGCTTAAACAACAAAGATAAACATATTTCATTTTAATTAACATTCAACAAAGTCAAATCTTACAAAAACTGTGCATTATGCTGCTATGTACATTTCTTGAGCATACTTGTAATGTGATTTTGTTATTGATACATGTTGATAACATACCATCGCTATTCAATACATTGTAAGCCATCGTCATCATCATTGTCATTATCATCATCCCTATGACCTTGCAGCATGGTTATATTAATTGTTGCGATACTTTTTTGATATATACATGCATTTATCAACGTGTCTGAAATCAAATAAAAAAATGAACCATTTAAATGTTACACGGAATCAGTTAGTATCTACATGTGGTGATTGTAAGCGATGGCAAACTGTGCAGCTTTCATGTATTTCATTCTTACTATCTGTTCTATCAAACTATATTTCACATATTTATAACTCCGAAAGCAAAGCTATCAAATCAACGGTGTTGAAGCTGAGCATACCCAAAATGTAAATGTTTTCTTGATACATGTAGACAACATGCCCTCGCTATATAATACATTTTAATCCATCACCATCATCATCATCATCAGCATTGTTCTTTGATTTGATGTAACGAATGTACTTGTTTTATACATAAACAATTTGTTTTGCATGTATCAAAAACAAACAAAATCACCAATTTAAATGGTACATGTAATCAGTATAATCTGCATGTGCTGATTGTTAACGATGAAAAACTGTGCAGGTTACATTTATTATATCATATTTATCTGTTCTATCAAACTACATATCAAAGATTGATATTTTTCCAGAGCAACATTATGACATCAACATATATAAATCTTACAAATGCTAGGTATTTCGTATAGCCATGTACAAATCATGAGCTTACTCGTAATATAAATTAAATTATACATTTTCCAACCTGTTAATTCATTATATACTTGTTCGATATATATAAACATGTCAAATACCAAAACGAAAAATCGACAATTTCGATGTTACAAAGACTTGGTATAAGCAGCTATGTACAGGTTGTGATTGTGTGGGATGACACAACTGTGTAACTTCTTTAATTTTCTTAGCATAATATTAGAATAGACACGTTATATTGTTCTTTCAAATATACCGGTTGGATTGATATATATAACCAAGCAGTAGAGTAGTGGTCTCGTAATCCGGTGACCCGGGTTCGAAACCAAGTCGATGCGCTATATGCCCTTTCGTAAGGCATTAATCCTCATTACCAGGTCCCTCATATAGGACCTAAAGCCATCGGCCGTCTGGTTGCTTTCGTACAAGCATTTATGCTTTCTTAGCAGTCAGGTAAAATAACCACCACTACCACAAGATTTGAGTTGAGGCTGTATGTCAAATAGCCAATTAACAAATTGAATCATAGCAATTATCAGTAAAACGCACTATCTGTTTTATCAATCAACATATCAAAGGTTAACATATCTCGTATAACAATAGAAAAATCTACAGTGTTTAAACTCACAAATACTGGGTATTTTGTAAAATGAACATATCATGATCATACCTGTAATGTTATGAATTTCTTGTTTAGATAATGAGACTTGCCCTCTTTAGTTGTTATATTATTATTTCTTACACACAAATGTTTTTTGGATATGTGCATATAATTATTTAAATGTCTCAAAGCAAATTGAGAAAAAACTAATAACAATCAACAAGAAAAACCTCCATGTCAAAACAGCTATGGACGTGTTGTGAGTGTGTTAGATAACAATAATGCAGCTTATCTCATTATTTAAGCATTGCTTTTATCAAACTGCATATACATTACAAGGATTACAATTAAACAATCAACAAACTGTAATCTTACAAATACTGGGTATTATGCAGCTTTCATTACAATACCATGCAATCTAAAGCATATTATTTGTAAGTTTTTTTTAAAGAAACTTAAATGTATATGTGACAAAAGGTGTTTCATTGAATTTCTTCTGAGTATTAGGATTGGTAAAAGGTGCTTTTGCCTGAAATCCCCCCTCCCCACTATAGTAAAAAAAGAGGTATACATTGTTTACTCATGACTATACAGTGTGAGTCAAAAAAAACTTTACACCTAGGAAATTACTAATAATTTTTAAAATAATTTATGAACAGTAAAGTATTATACATCATATGAAAGAGTGTTTTATCCTGAATCGTTTGGTACCATTTTGGGTGGTATGTGTTCACGCTTGGATGAACAGGAGGTATTGTTTGCGAGAGTGCAAAAATCGAATTGCGCCAAAGTATTAAAGTGAGAGAATGAATTGAATGTATGAAATGAGATGCATTGCAGATGCTTTTTTCAGTAGCAAAGTCACACACACACACACACGCACACGCACATATGAAACACACACACTAACACACCCACCCACACACACGAGCACACACACAAACATATGATAATGGTGTTCATTTGGAGTAAAATACGCATGTACAAAAAAAACACATTCTGTTTCAATATGCTTTGTCAAATTTTATTTGTTACTTGATCTTCAAATTGTTAACGATTATCATAATTATGATGATAATGTTAATTCAAATGCTTATCATCATGGATCCTTTGAAGCTTCATTTGTGACCAGCAAGTAACTGTCCGTTCATCTACTCCTCGACATGACCTCCGTCCCTTTCGATGCACTTTCTAGCGCGATGGAGCATCTCCTGAAACACTCGACGAAGCATGCGCCTGTCTCTCCCAAGTGCTTCGCTCTCAATCCTGATCCTCTCTCGTAGGTCGTTGAGGTTCGCAGGTGGGCTCTGGTACACCCGAGACTTGAGGTAACCCCAGACGAAAAAATCAAGCGGTGTTAGGTCCGGGGATCGAGGTGGCCACTCCACAGGTTCGTTCAGAGCGATGATCCTGTTCCCGAAGAGTTCTCTCAACCTGGTCATCACAATCCTTGTCCTGTGAGCAGGGGCACCATCTTGTGCCCACCAAAGGTGCCTGAAAGGACCGTTTCTCTGACGCCTAAATCGTGCCATCTGATCCAGAGCCGGGACAACCTGATCATCTATCATTCTTAGATAGCGCTCCCCATTTACTGTCTGTTCAAAGAAGAAGGGTCCAAGAAGACTTCCATTGTGTGTGTGTGTGCGTGAGCGTGTGTGTGTGTGTGTGCGAGTGTGTGCGTGTGTTTGTGTGACTTATTGAGTGTGACTCTGTGTGTGTTTTGATATGTGTGACATGATTAATTTTGGTAGGGATATTATTTGGATCTGCAAAGACCGAATTAATACCGAAATCTCAATTGTTTTATTCAAACATCACATAAGCATTATTTGGCGCAAGTCGATTGTTGCACTCTCGCAAACAATGCCTCCTATTTATCCAAGCATGAACACATACCACCCAAAATGGTACCAAACGATTTGGGATGAAACACTCTTTCATATGGTGTATAATAATTTACTTTTTATAAATGATTCTTAAAATTATTAGCATTTTTCTAGGTGTAAAGTTTTTTTTGACTCACACTGTACAACACATAAGATTTCATTTTACTAGCTGAAAAACGATCGATACATTTCAAACTTTCAAAATAATATACCCATACATGTACTCAGTGAAATGCAGCTATTTACATTTACCTATAAATGAACTTGTATAGTGTTCATTTGGTGTTTTGTAGTCATAAGGGCAGAACTAAGTACATACTCAGAGTTAAATCCCTTCCGGCTCTAAACGGATGATATATATGTAGTCTCTTTAAAAGGTATTCTGTAATGATATGAGAAGTATCTGTCATTATATTAACAGTTTATACGTGTATTTGAGTGTGGGATATTATCAAGTGATTTTTTGGTGCAAAGTAAAGCACATTGTTGAACGTTACTCAGCATGGGTTTGTTTTGTTGTTTATTTAGTGGATAATGACTAGTCTAGGTGTTAGACCTTACTTGGTCATAATCAGTTCATGAGCATTGCAAATTATATATTTTGATATTTACAACTAGGCCTATGTAATATAATAAAATCATTAATAGAGATATGTTTTTGGTTGGTTCAGAAGAGGGTAGATTATCGCAGGTAGTAATTGCTAAATGGCCATACTATTTAACTTATAGGTATGTCTGAAATATATAGGAGGTCTGCAGTAAGAGACATGTGCAAAATGATTCTTAGCAGTTGGCAGTACGTTACTGACAGCGTGTCCACACACACATTTTTTTTAAATCCCAAAACTCTATAAAGAAACGTCGTATAAAGAATCATCGTATAAATGCCAGGGCGTCCACACACACAATAAAGTAATCCCGAAACTCTACAGCGACACGTCGTATAGGTGCGCAGTTTGCTACTGTGGTCATGAAACGGAAGCGGAAATGAGAGGTCGCGCGTGATCACGTTAAGCCCCGCCCAGTTATACCGTTCTGGTTCAACCAGTTATACTAGTTACGTCCACACACAACACATTTCATGATTCTTTATCGAGTTCTACTTCGAAACGATGCCCAGACCCGCGTATCGTATACATACACAATCCGTTTCGGGATAGTTATACGATGAATTTGTTGTGTGCGGACAAAAGAGTTCGGTATTGAGCTTGATCACAGCTGGTTGTAAAAGACAAATGTTATATTAATAGTTTTATTTCATGTAAGCTTATTATCATTTGTATATGAATGTTGATATACACATGTAGTCTCTAATTAGGTTGTGCTCACTAATAGGAGTATGAGTTATTGATAGTCCTAGACACATTATTTGTTATTTCCATTGTTGATTCATTGTGTACCCGTCTAGTAGATGCAAACTGTTGTTTTGTGATTAAATTGTGTAGAAATATGTATTAGTAGTCGTAGTTATACGAGAATGAAATCCGGAATATTGATTATGTCATCTAACCGAATACAATGTATGGTAATTGTTTTTTTCCTGTTTCATAGAGTTCACATATAGTTCAAGAAGAGTGACTGGATAGAACGGCAAGATGTGAGGCTACATCTAACAGTGGTTGTTGTTCTCGTTTAACCTTAGTTGGATGAGTCGGTCATAATGTCCGAGTAATATTGATTGTCTTTTAAAGGATTAAACAGCTGGATTCATTACCTAATAAAGTACGATACTCGCTCTACTCCTATTTGTGAAGATTCATGATGTTCTGCGTCCTGACCACCGCGCCCCCATCCATATGCTAGACTATGACACTATATATTTTTGTATTTTGAATAAAGAAATTAATACAACAACTATTTATTAAATTGACAATTTTTTATCCTGTTTACTATATAATCATGGCTATATCTAGGTACATATGTTATATCACACATTTTGAGATCTACCTGTAGATATTGGGATGCTAGTAAAGATATTTATATCATAGATTTATGTACTTATGTGTGAATACGTAGAGAGGCTGGATAATTGTAATCAAACGAGAATTAATTAAAGTAAAATCCCTTCTTAAATACGAGAATATTTTTCCCGTCGCAAGCAATCATTTTACCTGATGACGTTATCAACACCTTAGATGATCGAAGGAAAAAAATTAGTTGTAACAGTGGGGCCATTTCCCTAAATGGAGCAAATGATGCTACCATGTGATTCTCAATGTCACCCCCACTCATCACCCGATTAATCAAACACGATCTGAAGTGTACTTCATGAAGTAAAGTCACGACGAAGAGTTCGTCTGTCGTAGGATCGACGCAGGCATTATCGACGCAAGTACTGTGGGTGATTGCCGTTTCAGCACCCTGCCTGTCGATAATGAACACTCTGTTACCTAATGGGTATGGTTGAGCGATGATGTGCCCTGATAATAGTATACCACGCATTTTTATATTATGTTTACATGTGATGGTAGTCATGATCTTACCATCAGCTGGGTTGATGACGTATACGTTAGACTGACCTCCCTCAACAGCGATGATCATCCCATCCTGGTCACGGCTACACCCACCCCTGTTCCATCATACGTTGTGTTTCTAGGTATTGTGACGTCATTGATGTGCTTCCATTGTCTGTCATACACACTAATGAGTCCATTCAAACTGTCCCCTGTACACCCTTCACGGGTTTTACCGCATACTACCTTGCCATCATTCAGCAATGCACAGGAGAAAATACATGATGCATCACTACTGGTTATCACTCTCCGACTGTTTTTAGTGTTTATATCTAACATGTAAGTATGTGTGCTATCCCTTAATCTATCTGATATGATCACATTGCTTTCATCTATGTATCCTACAACGGCTGGGGACGTGATTTTATCACTAACATTGATTGTATCAATGAGCTTCCACGCTCTACCATACCCATCAATCCTTCCATCATACTTTTCTCTCCCAGTACCCTTCACAAACCTCAAACCCGATATGGTATTAGTGACTTGTTTCACCTCACCTTCGTTTAATGGCCACTTTAATATATCACTCACCAATGTCTTTACACGATGCCCGTCTTTGATGACATTTGTATCATTTTCGAGTACTGTATCAAGTGTCTGTACTGTAGTCTCTGTGTTTTTTGTATCATCTTTCCATGCCTTCTCCAACTCCCCAATCTTTCTTTCTTTCTCTTTAGCGATGTTCTTAATGTCTGTTTGAAGACCATGTTGTTTTTTGTCGATTGGTTCTCGTCTTTTCTCTGCATCTGAATGGTTTAATTCAAGTCGCTTTTCTCTCTCTTTATCGTTCTTTTGAATCTTTTCATTGATTTTGTTAATATCCTCGTGAAGTTTTCTATTCTTCTCATCAGTCTCCTGGTTGATTTTTGCAGCATCCTCCTTCTCTGTGTCCTTGTCTGTTTGGATCGCCTCATTGATTGCCACATCAACTTCATCTTGCAAAGCTTGTAGATGGGTGTCGGTGTCTTTTCTACACTTATGAATCTGATCTTCATAAACTCGACAAAGCTTCAATTTTTCATTTGCCTGTTCTTTTAGAGTGATTAGGATCCGCTTACTTTCCATGATGGCGCGGTATAAACCCTGTTGCACACAAGGTTGCTGATGATATATAAGTGCGCATGAATAACACAGCGCTACACCATGTGTTTTACAGTACAATTTGATTTCTTCACCATGCTCCTCACAATAAAGATTGGACCCACCCTTTCTTGCTTTTTCGATGCATCCCTCTTTGGAGGCGCAGTCATCGCAGAGCTTCACGTAGTACGTCACATCTGTAATTGACTGACAGTTCTCTCCTGCACAGATGTTTTTTGCGAAGCTGAAGTTCGCCGCCATCCTGATCGGAGTATCTACCCGTAGGGAAGAACAATTCTGAAGTGAGAGAGAGAGAGAGAGAGAGAGAGAGAGAGAGAGAGAGAGAGAGCAATATAGAAAGAGAGCCGGAGAGAGAAAGATAGATAGAGAGAGAGAGGGAGGGAGTGGGTAGAAAAGGGGTAGAATAGATAGGGAGAGAAAGACAGAGGGGCAGGACGGTAGAAATGAAGGAGAAGGCAGAAAGGGTGTGAGAAGAAGGAATGAAGGAAGGGCGAGAGAACAAGGGGATGTCAGGAAGGATGGGTGAGCCACGTAGGGAGGAAGAAAAAGAGGGTGAGAAAAAGTGGGAAAAGGGGATTTAAAGAGAGGAAGAGAATACAAAATATAATACAATGACCTCTATAAGTATCGTTTCCTAACGCCCATTTTCAAAAATACTAGTAAAGGATGGTAGTGTATTTCTTCCGGGGGAATCGCTTTGAAATCGATATTTAAGGGTCATATGATAAATGAAGAAAAAAATCAGTTTTGATCAGGGAGATATAATTAAAGAAATACACAAGTTTTATAGCAAACTATATGCGCATTCCACGGTTGATTTCAATTCTAGTGATGCTTTTTTCACAGATCTACCCAAACTAAATCCAGACTCTAAGGATATTTGTGAAGGGAAAGTTACAGAGAGGGAATGTATAGCAGTATTGAAAGAAATGAAATTTAACAAAACACCAGGTAACGATGGTTTAAGTGTTGAATTGTATTCATTATTTTGGCCGGTAATAGGAGACGTAGTGGTCGATGCTTTGAATGAATCCTTTTGTGAGGGAGAACTCTCCCACTCACAAAAACAGGCAGTAATTACTTTAATTCATAAAGAAGGCAAAGATCCGTTACAAATTAAAAACTACAGACCCATTTCCTTACTTAATGTGGACTACAAGATTTTAACCAAAGCTCTTTCAACAAGAATTAAAAAAGTATTACCAGAAGTTATTTGGATTGATCAGGTGGGATATCTTAAGGGAAGAAATATAGGTGAAGCTATTCGGTTAATTGACGACATGATCTTTCATACAACTCAAAATAAAATACCTGCTTACTTATTAGCGATAGATTTTGAAAAAGCGTTTGACTCGGTTTCACACATGTTTGTACAAAAGGTCTTAGTAGCCTTTGGTTTTGGACCGATATTTTGTAAATGGGTGAAAATAATTTATAATAAGGCTCAAAGTTGTGTTTTCAATGGACACGTATCATCTGGATATTTTTCTATTCAGAAAGGTGTAAGACAAGGTGATCCTTTGTCTGCATATTTATTTTTACTTTGCATTGAGATTCTTGCTCGCGCAATCCGCAACGACTCGGCTATTCATGGGATTCCCTTTGATAATATTCACGTTAAACAAATTCTTTATGCAGATGACATGTCGTTGTTTGTTCAAGATATTGAATCTTTTAATAGACTAAACTCATTGTTTACTAGTTTTGCAGATATGTCTGGATTGAAGATGAATAGAGACAAAACCTTTGTATTATTGTTGGGTCCTAACGCGGATAAAGATGTAATAGTTCCATTTGGTAAGATAGTAAACATTGTAAAGATATTAGGGATACAGTTTACGTTAGACGTGGAAAGCCAGGAAAAAATCAATTACAAAGAAATCTTAAGTAAAATTAAAAAGCTGCTTATGTGGTGGAAACAAAGAGATTTGACTTTGATGGGGAAAATTCAACTAATTAAGACTTTTGTTCTATCAAAATTAGTATATGTATCATCACTCACACCTGTACCGCCGTGGGCATTCCGTGAAATTGAAGTATTAATATTTGATTTTTTATGGAATGGAAAAGATAAAATCAAACGGAGTACTATGTTTTTAGATTACGATAAGGGAGGTCTTAAATTGACAGATTTTCAATTATTTATTCGAACACAAAGAGTCATGTGGATGAAAAGACTTATAACAGGAGATTCAAATATGATTTGGAAACGTTATTTTAAATACCTGACTAGAAAATATGGCGGCCTATTGATTTTTTTCAGTAATGTATCGGCAGATTTACTTGCACTGTCATTACCAGATTTTTACCGTAGCATGCTGGAGGCTTGGCTGGGGACAAAAGCCTTTTTGCTTAAGAACGAAATTTCAAAAAGAAATCAAATTATTTACAATAATAGATGTATCCGCATTCAGGGGCAAATATATTTCCATGAAGACTTATTTCTGAAAAATGTTTTTAAAATACATCATATTGTTGATAAGAAAGGTGAATTGAAATCTATCACAAAATTTAAGAAAATGGGTTTAAACAACATAGAAATAAATATAATAAAACAGTTATATAAAGGCATTCCATTCTCATGGAAAACTCTTTTGAATATATATGAACATCCATGTGAGGATACTGAATTAAGTTTAGAATTCATTATTAACGGAAACCCTCACTCTTTGCAAGGCATAACATCAAAATATATCTATAGTATATTGTTAAAAATGAGAACCGAAAAATCTTATGCTACATGCAACTTAGAACGTACATACAATATGGTCGAAAATGACACGAGAACAATTTTCTTAAGACCCCGAAAATCCACTCTAGACAGAAAGCTGAGGGAATGTCAATATAAAATGTTATATAATTTAATTTATACAAATAAGCATCTATACACTTTCAAACATGCAGTGAGCAATCTTTGCTCCTTTTGCAATAAACACGAAGAAACCTATGAGCATCTGTTTTTTACCTGTGAAAAGGTAGCAAATATTTGGAAGGACTGCGGTGACCTTTTTGATTTATCAGCGTTAAAAAATCTACATTGGCAAGCAATTCATATCGGGATAAAAAGATCTAATGCGGGAGAAGAACAACTGTTAAATCACATTATTCTTTTAATAAAACATATGATTTTTAAATATAGTTCAACTAAAAATAGACCCCCAATTCCTCAAGAAATTAAAAAAAGAATTATAGAAAATAGGCAAGAAGAAAAGGAATTAGCGGGGGAGAGAGGCACTTTAACACTTCACTTCAAAAAATGGGACAACTTCCATAGTTAAGGACGGCGAGGCAAATACTTCTTTCTCGGACTCAGACATTTTTTTTTTTTTTTTTTTTTTTTAAATATATAATTTGGTCTTAAGGAAAAGGAAGAGACAGGATTTCCAACAAATATGTAGATGTGAATGCTCGGGAAGGGAGGGGGGATTTGTTGAGATTTGGAATGAAGGGGGGAGGGGGATATGTCAGTTTGTATGTGTGTCTGAGTATGTAAGCGTGTGTGGTGTGTCTGTCTGTTTGTAGGTAACTCTTTGATTTATAATATTCGTTCAATATATATTTTGATATATGTAAATCAATGAAGCTGTATGTTTGTTTGTTATATATTTTGTATTGAATGAATACAATAAAACAATATTACAAAACAAAAAAAAAATTCAATATTATATAATATACGATCATTGTTATTATTTGGTGTGCATTGAATGAACAATAAACTATCTTTCAAAACAAAAAATATACTGTTTTAACATTAATTTAATCAAACACGTCCATGGTTTTGAAACTTGGGGATAGGCATTTGCAATAACAATAATGACCTGCATATTTAACACAAAAAGCATTGAGAGCAAATAATAGAGATATTAAATTAATAGTTTCTTTTATTACAAGTGTTCGTGATTTATTTTATAAATGTACAGGCATATCCCACAACAATTTTACTTTCAACATGCTTTCTAGTAAAAAGAAAAAATGGAATTCGTAATTCAATAATTTACAACATTGATAATCGATTTAAAGCGAAATTGGCATGTTGATCTTGTTTCTTCTATAAGTTTTGGGTTGGATGAGCGCTTTAACAGCAATGTTCTTGATAAGTGATATTATCGATTGGCCGAAACAGGGGCAATGTATTCGGCGCAAACGTTTTCATATGCGCTTGTCTTTTATAGTGTAAACATTGTGCATTTTACAGTGAAACTTTTTGAAACTTTTAAGTCATAAAAAAGCAAGGATCCTAGAGCTGAAACAGGGTTTGTAACTTTTCCTATGTTTCTTCCATGTTCACTCCTATCTTCTCTTTTCTTTCTTGTCTTATGTAGGCTACATTACGGACGTAAATCATTAAATCGTAATCATTAAATGCACCTCTTAAAGATTCACCTAATAGTATTATTTTGATATATATCAGTTGAAGAAAGTGATATTGGAGTATATGGAAGGAAATTAATATATCAGATTGATGTATATATTTGTTATTGGTCATGTTTTTTATTGACCCTCTTATCTTTAGCCCAATCTTGGTACCTCTCCGTGTCAGTTATGACTTTCCTGTTAGTGATAGAGGGCGAGGGAATGATGGTTATTCCTACGTTTATTATACATCAGTGTAATTAACTTTGGATTTTTAACAATCATCATATTTTGTAAGCCCGGGCCGTGTATTTAATTCTTGTAATTGTGTATGTTCTTGAATATTACTGTAACGCCAGTGGAATATAAATTTCTATGTAATTTGTTTGCAAAGAACAAATAACATATCTTGAATCTTGTATCTTGTATTCTAAAGAGTTTGTTGTGTTCCGTGTTCGGGAATTTTGTAAAAAGGGAAGATGAAATTGTCTTGACATGTATCTTTGGTGCTTGCACTCCCTGCCCAGATGACTGTATTTTATACATTAATCTAGTCGAGTCTGGTTTGTGCAAACATTACACATTGTTTTATCCGAACTGATAACAAATTCAGATTACGTAAATATAAATATACAGGGCGTATCATAATAAAGGATATTGAAGTTTAATGACGATTTATATGAAAACTACTGATTTCATAATCAAGCATTTTATGTCTGTTGTAAAGGACAGAATGTCCTCTTTTTAATGACACCCCGATCATGTCACAGTTGACTGAATAACAAAGCATTGCTGTCCACCATGTGAAAGGTGCACTGTGACAAGTTAGCATTCACAGATAAATTATAAAGATTAGTGCTTGTGTCAGCCCAGACATATTGAAATGCTGAACAATGAGTGGATTATGTGTCTAAGAAGGAAATGTTATCAAACTTGGCACAGTGCACCTTTCACATGGTGGACATCAATGCTTTGTTATTCAGTCAACTGTGACAGTAGTAGTATGATCGGGGTGTCATTAACAAGAGGACATTCTGTCCTTTACAACAGACATAAAATGCTTGATTATGAAATCAGTAGTTTTCATATAAATCGTCATTAAACTTCAATATCCTTTATTATGATACGCCCTGTATATTAAAGGAATAGTTGAGTTCTGTTGCAGAGGGCGCTACACAGATTTTTCTGTGAGATAATGAGGAACTGAGTGTAAAATTTGAAAGAACATAATATTTAAATGACAAAATCATTATTTTTTGATCAAAATCGGTTCAGAGACGGCTAAAATATTACGATTTCTAATACCTGTGTACCACCACAAATATTAGATATTTTGAACAAAATTGAAAAAACCGATGAAAAAACGAAATAACGCCTTTTACGTCGTATTTCAGCCAATGCCGATGTTGGCTTTGTTGTTGGCATTTTCGTGTTGCTAATGCTACGTTTACACTATGTTCCCGGCGGCCACGGCAACCACTTTTCAGGCCACCGTGGACCAAATGGGATTGACGTGACACAGCGCGGGGGACCGTGTGGGCAAACGTGACAGGCCGTGATTGCCGTGGATACCCGGGGAGGCCCGCACATTCTTCGGCATCTTAAGGCCCGGTCACACAGAGAGGACGCATGGGGAACGCACGACCAGCGCATGCGAAATTTGCAATTTTGGCAAGTGCGATGTCGTGCGCCCAACTTTTGTCGAAGCTACAGCGAGCTGACACCAAATGCATAGCGTGTTGCTAGCGCGCTGAGCGCATACAGGGCGCATACAGTGCGCATACAGAATGTACACAGAGCGCACATGATAACAACTTCCACGAATGCACAGCGTGTTGCTAGCGCGCTGGACGAATGATCCACGCATGCACCGCGTTCTACGACGCACGGCCCGCGCATTGGAAATCGGAAAAGGCTGTGTGCCTAACTTTTGTCATGATTTTGGAAAAGCTAGCGAGCTGACAAAAAATGCACAGCGTGTAGCTAGCGCACTGTGCGTATACAGGGCGTGTGCTCCGTGTATGTCTGGCGCTGATCTAGCGTGCTCCACGCATGTCTGGCGTGCCTTTAGCGTGTACATTCATGCGTCGAGCTCCGCGCACACTTTTGAGCATGCTAAACAAAAAAAACGACTTACACAGCGAATGACGACGAATGCATGGCGCTTGTCCAGCGTTGGTCCAGCGCACTTGGCGAACGAGTAACGAATGATGACGCACGCCTAGCGAACGACAACGCACTGGCCCAAATTGCAAATTTCTAATGCGCTGGCCGTGCGTCCCCCATGCGTCCCCTCTGTGTGACCGGGCCTTAACGGTCTTCTCAATTTTTTTTTCACGTTTTGCCAAGTTTAGTGCACGTTTTGTCACGGTTGCTTCACGGTTGCTGCGCATTTTGTCCCGTTTTGCCACGTTTTGCCACGGTTTGCCACGCTTTTCACGGCAGGCCAGGATGTTTGGTAGCCGTTTTGTCGCGTTTAATCACGGCACATCCCGGCGTCTGACGGTTTACGGGCGCGGCGCGTTGCGTTCTGACATGGCGCACGCGGTCGGGAGGTATTATATAAAGGTCCGGTCACACAGAGGGGACGAATGGGGGACACACGGCCAGCGCATTGGAAATTTGCAATTTTGGCCAGTGCGTTGTTGTTCGCAAGGTGTGCGTCATCATTCGTTACTCGTTCGTTGAGCGCGCTGGACCAACGCTATGCATTCGTCGTCATTCGCTGTGTGCGTCTGGATTTTTTGAGCATGCTCAAAAGTGTGCGCGGAGCTCGGCGCATGAATGTACACGCCAAAGGCACGCCAGACATACGTGGAGCACACGCCCTGTATACGCGCAGCGCGCTAGCAGCACGCTATGCATTCGGTGTCAGCTAGTTAGCTTCTCCCAAATCCTGACCAAAGCCGGAATCACGACTTTTTCCGATTTTTAATGCGCCGGCCGTGCGCTCCCATACATTCCCTCTGTGCGACTAGGCCTTACAAGACGGGCGGGGCAGGAGCTTCATTTGAGTCTGAGCAATCGACGACACATTACTGCATCTACAATAAGAAGAAAGAAGGTCAAGCTATGACACCGAAGAAGCCAAGACGTTCGAAGGCCGTCCGTCCTGCACCACCACCACCACCACCAGAAGTAGATGAGCAGGAACAGCCTGAAGATCCTCGCCGTTCACCCCCGCCAAATGAAGAGGAGCATGCTGCTGCTGCTGACCAGGTCCCTGAACTGGAACCTGAACCTGAGGCTGAGGAGGCTGAGGAAGACACACCAGCTAGGACGAGTAATTGTCCCCAGTGGCCAGATGTCTCAGAGTCACTGACAGCTTTAGTCCAGGTGGTAGTGCAGAGCGGAACTTAGTGTCTTGTCTCTCGATGGCTGGTGTTACTTTTTTCCAGGATCTTATCGAAGAGCTCTAGAGGCATCCTCAGATAGTTCTGGAAGGCGTTGGTATCTTCGGTGAGTAATGGCCCATTTGCTGACTTCTATCTTCCGATAGCCATTTGCGCGCCCACATGGATCTTGGCCTTCTCATCCGCCTTCTTCGCCTTCTTCCTGCTTGCTGAACTCTGGCATTTCCTCTCTGCAAATGATGCCGACGCAAAGACTGGATGTATGCACCCAGCAAACATGCAACACAAAGTCTTCTTCATCGTTGGCATTCATGATGTTGTCTCGTCAAATTCTCAGGATACGATGATTTATATTGCTTGGGAGGCCTTCTTTTTATACCGTGGGCACAATCGTGCTCCAAAGCTGCCCGGCGTCCACGTTTCATCCGTAGAAAGCCTTGATAGAACGTGAAAACGTGTCAGAACTTGATCAGAACGTGAGAATAGCGATGGACCTCATCAGAACGTGACGGGCCAGGAGGGAACGTTCTGGCATCCGTGGTAGAACGCGGGCCTAACTGTAGTGCGCCTTGGAGCCTCCGGGACTCAGCATCCCCCCCCCCCCCCCCACGGCCCTTCACGGATACCGTGGTAGACCGTGAGAAAACTTGGCAAGACCTAACAAAACTTGAGTCCAGAGATAAAATTGGTCTAAATCCAACGGCACTACGTTTCGGGCAAACGGGGCTGCCGTGGCCGCCGGGAACATAGTGTAAACGTAGCATTATATTACGCACAATCAGCCGGCCCACGTATTGTTATTTTTAATTAAATAATAAATTAACGGGCTCGGTGTGTTTTTGAAAGTGGAGCTGAATTGGTATGATCGTATTGGCTCAATTCCACTAATTTGGGGTCTAAAATTCCCTTCATAGCAATTTTAGGTTCTGAAAGGGCACTAGAAATGTCAAAGATAAGAAAAAGAGCAATAACCATGCGATTTGAAGGCATTTCCGGTCTGAAAACAGAATTCAAATATCCCTTTAAAGTGTACTTAAAATCAAACTTTGGGGACAATATTATCGCGCAATATCAGTTTTAAGGCTAACTGGAAGAAGTTAATTGCGCAACATCTCTATGAGCAGAGCTGAATCATCTGAACCCTTCATTTGCTTTGAGCTTCTAGTTCCATAGATTTGATTAGCATGTGCCTCCAATGCTGATATGTAAATATCAATTAACAAAATGAAATGTAAGGTAAATTACAAAAGTTTTACAAAATAACTCACTTGTGGACGGTCTAAATCATTTACACACTGACTATTGTAAATAAATATACATGTTTCTCTCTATAACCCTGGTTATTAGCCATTCCATACACCTGCTATAAATATTGGCATCTCTATGACTGGAATCCACTTTGCATAAACCTTGGTGGTCGCCATGTACTAGTTATAGTGTAGTTGTAGAAAAAGTTATGCTAAAATGTATATATAACATTAGTATTCAGGTCTTATTGTTCTCATGAAAACCCTATTATGACATGTAATCTGTATGTAAGCATTTTATATTGCAGGTTCTATAATAAACTATGAGAATGATAAACTTACTCTTTGAGAAACGTATTGTTGCACAATAATGAGCTCTGTAAAGTCCACAGCACAGCGATATTTGTAATTACATTTCAATATGTACCCAACGCCACAGGAATATCATTAGCAAAGTATATCTAGATTTCAACGTGCAGCAATGACAAAGGCTATTACAGCTCAGGGGAAACAAGCGATCGCGCAACATTTTTTAAAGGAAGTTTAACAAGGTCAATTTTTGTTCGACGAGTGATTAAAGCAGACTTTACACAAATTCTCACGTACTGGAATGGCCTGTTGCTTCCGGAAAATTGATATGATCTTTTGACATTGAATCCGGTTGAAAAATGTAGGTCATGCAGTTAAACATGAGAAAAAAGGTGATCATTAAAGATCGTTAGCCTCTTAGGCTCTATGAATAGACAGGTGTCACTATCTATCAATATTCAAACGTACATGTGTTCTGCACGATGTATCATATTGAATAAAATAGACTTAATGTGTATGTCTTAGTTAGTGTACATCGTCAATGATGCAAGGTAGCCATTGAATGATGAAATTATAAGAGGAATTAAAAGTCTATATGAGATATGTATCTATATGCCATTATCCCATTAAAGACATCGTGTGACAATGAATGACATAGATCTTTATGGAGCTTTAAAGGCATCGTTTAACAATGTTTAATCTGAGATGCACGTCCCTACGTGTTATCATTGTCCGTCATATAGTGCAATATTGAAGCCCTTAACAAAAGTTGCGCTTCAAAATGATCAAGAAGTGCCTCAAAAAAGTAAAAATCTTTGAGTGAATGGTTTTACCCTACTCGTTCTCCCAGTAGACTGTAATGTTATGAAAAACCGTTAAGAAAACGCAAAATTCATTTTCGATTTCTAATCATACATATTTTAATAATCATACAGGCGATCGGCTTGTAAAAGTCACGGGGATCCTGACTGACCTAACAGTTTTAACTATCATTGCAGTATGAGCTAAATCCAGGATTTTGTTTCAGAATCTGAGACAAAGTAACCGAATCCCTTTAAGTAAACTCCAGAACTACTTTCATAGGTTACAGGAAAGTTACAGGAAAGAAGCTAATAGTGCGTATGATTTCGTTTAATTGTACATGTTTGTGTATATATGATTTATTGGATTAGCTTAATGACCATGCAAGGGAGACAATGATAATGGTCTTTAAAGGCAGGTAGTCTTTATAGACAGGTGGTCTTTCTATACAGGTTGTCGCTAAATTACGTTTCACTGTACATCAATTTATTTTATTAGGAGTGTTGTATTTCAACATGCAATTAGCTCTGCAGAAGTAATATTCGAGTCTCATATGTTGAATGTAGTATCGTGACGTAGAAACCATAACAAGAAGAGCAAAATAATAAGTGGTGTTTGATACACTTCCAAGTGTACCAATCACCCACATTTATTTTGTTTTTTATCTTATAAGTTTTATATGATAATACTATATTTAAGATATGAGCTTAAAATATAACTTCTGAAAGAGATTTTGTAAGATAATTTGTTAAAGGTTGAATTTGTACATTCTAGATGTTTACAAATTATGTTGTAAGGTGATTGATACACTAACCCTTCCGAGACAGCCATACCCCAATTTTGGTTTGGCTCAATAACTTTTGATTCAATTCCCTACAAAATATGCCAGAAAGAGCGAAAAACTTCTGCAAAAAACTTTTATTTTTTAAATGTATTAATATATCACATTTGATGTCAGGAATAACCAACAAAATCAACACAAAAGTCCTTAAATTGGCAATACCTTAATAAATTTAAAATCATTGTTTTAAGATTAAGATTGGCCTTTTTTTCTCATTCAAATTTTCAACATGATTCTCAACCATGTATATGTTTATATGGGACATTTCATTGTTAACAATGTACAAAACGAACGAAAAATATAATAGTTGCCAATTTGAAGAACAATATGTGATCAATGTAACCCTTAAAATAAATCCTGTCCTGAAAGGGTTGAAATATTTCGTGAAACCAGCAAGACCAACACTTTACAGTATCCAGACTCAACAAAATATTAGGCATACATGATCTCCAATTGCCCAGAATCGTTCGGGTTAGAGTCGATGTGGAGTTGGTTTGGCAGGTGTATACAAGCAACACTGAAAAGATGACGCTTCTGCCCCAACGTACTGTTTATTGCACAGCGTCATACCATGGTCAACTTGCCAACAGTGCGTAACCCAGTACAACCAACAGCGCAGCGAGTATAGCGACTATACTGCTACAGCTGACACGAGATGGCGCTAGATGGGATGCTGCTATAGTTTGGCTTTGAATGATGATGTCCTTTTGAGTTTTGGTTGACTATACATGTAGAACCAGGGATATACTTACAAGCCCTGGTAGAACATTACAAATATTGGACAAATCTCAAATTGTCTTGGTTCTCTCTCTCTCTCTCTCTCTTTCTCTCTAAGAGACATATATCGATTAATGCAAAGGTATTGATGTGTATATATTTATGTTCCTGCTTTGTTTACAATTTTAAATTGTTACAGGGTTTATGGTATTTCATTACTACCTTTCTTTTGGGTGGGGGCTGGGTTGCATAGGAACGACAATTATGTCAGTATTTGACATATTTTCCACCGTGAATGGTGCAGACCTTCGTTTGTTTTGGTTAAATGTATAACAGTTGCAAGAAATGAAAACTATTTAAAGGTTGATTTGGTGAAATTTACTTACACAATGGCTTCATGATTATTACTAAGAGCATAGAAAAAACAACTGTGATACATGAACGTACT
Organism: Strongylocentrotus droebachiensis; assembly: GCA_035222895.1. Lineage (NCBI taxonomy): Eukaryota > Metazoa > Echinodermata > Echinoidea > Camarodonta > Strongylocentrotidae > Strongylocentrotus > Strongylocentrotus droebachiensis. The sequence goes on from JAVYIG010017181.1 coordinate 25,057, forward strand.
GGAGTCTCTTGTCAATTGCAGGTCAATGATGAGGAAGACATCTTCTGCTTCTTCAGATCCAGGAGGGTGTCTAAAACATGAACATGTACTTTTATAAACAGTACATGGATTATTCATGAATACATACAGTTAACAACTAACTTATTAATAACCCCTGTAAATAATATTTTTGTTTTCGTAAAATGATAATGAAAAAGGCTAGTTCGATCAGGGTCTTTCTTGAATACTTTTATGTCAAGAAATATAAATTAAGCCTAAACATTCTCAAGAAAGATTCAAATCAACTGCTTAAATCCTCGTACTTAAACCATTACCCAACTTGGTAAGGCAGGGGTAAGGGTATGATAATAATGTAATTGTTAACTGTACATGTATATGATAATGTGTATGTATATTCATCAACATGTCTTATCAATGAATAGTCTGCTGAGAGCCAGAGGGTGTTTAATCATATACTTTGACATACATCTATATTGTATGGTTAATATATTTCCAGCTCCAACTACATGAAGCAGGAAATTATGCTGCCTTTAATCTTTCCTTCCGTATGTTTTTTGAGAATGAATTTTTCTACTCGAAAGTTATTTGCAATTCTGCACATGCATGTTACAAATCAAGATTGTCTTGTTACGATGGACTGTCAATTTGTGGGAGTTTCTCTCATTTTCCATGGATCATTTCTATTGTCAGCATTCATTCTTTCATGATCGTTGAATGTTGTGCATTGTGCCTTCTTAACACATAACATGCTAAACAAGACAAATCTGCAATGGACATGGTGTTAATGTGTCCCAAATAATATGTGACTTTTATCCATTCATTTCAATCAAAACATAATCACCTGATATGATCATTAACTAATCTTCTTTCCGATATTACTAACGTAAAATATTGGTCATGTCATCAGCTTTCTCATTTTGTTATGAAATATATAAACAAAACATGTGTTGTATGGTACACATTGCACATAGAATTGAGATACATATATATTAACAATGTTGTTGTAGCATGTGTCGAGTCAATGAGAGGGCGAAATGTCATACATGCAATTCTCAAGATTCGTTGAAGCTTTCTTTCTCTCTCTTCTTCGCTCTCTTTCTCTTTCTCCCTCACCCTTTTTCTATCTATCTCTGTCTCTCTCTCTCTTTATCCCTCTATTTATTCCTTGTTCTCCTTCTCTCTCTCTCTTTATCCCCTCTCTCTCTCTCTTTATCCCTCTATTTATTCCTTGTTCTCCTTCTCTCTCTCTCTTTATCCCCTCTCTCCGTTTGCCAATTATTTGCCGCTATCCCTGTCAATGCCCTGACCCCCTCTTTAAATATTGTAACAAACCATAAGGTCAAACTTCTTTTTCGTTTAATTTCCCATCCGACTTCCTCTCATATTGAAATATCTGATAAAACTCATAATGTCAACAAATTTTCTCGAAATGTGAAGACATGTTTTATTAAAGGCCAAGTCCACTCCAAAAATATCATCTTTCAATAGAAGCAGAAAAATCAGACAAACCAATCTAAAAAAGTTTGAGCAAAATTGGATAAATAATAAGAAAATTATGATTTTTTTTAATGAAATGAACAACTTTGAAAATCACAAGAAAAATTGACAACTCACTCATGAGTCTTTGACGTCATGTCCTCACTATCCACTAATAATTTTATTTATATTGATAATATACATTTCCTATCTTCTCCCTAAGAATTTTATTTCTTCACACCATGCAGCATCCAAGTTAGATTAATAGTAGTATATTTATGTGTGAATGCACTATTTTTTTTAGAGTAATTTTTTCCAGTTTAGTCATGACAAATGTGAATTTTTATGAACGCTTCATATACAAATCAATAATTATGAATATACAATATCCAGAAAATAGTATCAATTCTTCAAAGTTCATAAAAGATTTTGTGAAATCTCAAGCAGGCAATATGATACAAATCATATAACCTTATTAAAGGCATGAGATAATCAAGTTTTGAAGGATAAAAAGGGAAATTAACGGATTAAGCAATTGATAAATAGTAAGAACATGACGTCACAGACTAAACCATGTTGGCAATTTGTGTTGTGATTCTCATTGTTCCATAGTTTTACATACTTTTTCAAAAAATCATAACTTTCTTATTAGTTATCAGATTTTGTTCAAACCTTTTTTTGATTGGTTTGTTTGATTTGTCTGCTTCTATTGAAAGTTAGTTATATTTGGAGTGGACTTGCCCTTTAAGCATAAGGCCAACAAATAATTTGAGCAACGCTCTGGAGCAGGGCAAATGCAATGGTTGGCCCTGTGTGATCACCACGCCATTGTTTAGCACAACAGTATTTGGAACCAGCAACCTTTACAACTTAGCCATTGTGACGTCATGCTTTGGTACTCTATCATACAGCTATTTTCTTGACTGTGTAATATGAATG
>JAVYIG010017182.1:0-27471 GCA_035222895.1 Strongylocentrotus droebachiensis
TTCCTTAGGTGATTGCAATCACTTATGTCGATTCCACAACTAATGGTCGTTATTTTCCAACAAAAAGCCATTTTCAAACCTTTTCGTTTTGAGGGAAGTTGTAAATAAGTGTTGTCTTTCAAATGCCGTGGGAATTTAACCTTTTCATTTTTTGACCTGCAAATGTGACATAGTACCTTTAAGATAATCAATTTTTGAACCCTTATAATTATGTCACGAATAAAGTCTAATCAAAATGTTGTTCTATATATAGTTTGTGGTTGAGAGCGAAAGACTGATGTCGAGATGAGGCGCTGAGGGAAGGCGCAAGTGAGAGTGAGAGAGAGAGAGAGAGAGAGAGAGAGGGAAGGAATGTAAAAAGGAGAAAGAAAGATAGGCGAAAAGGAAGGATTGAAATGAAAGAGAGAGAGATATATAGATAGGTAAACAGACAGACAAACGGGTAGACAGAGGCAGTAAATAGGAAGAGAGGAGGAGCGAGAGCGGGAGAGGGGGAAAAACGACAGAGAGAGAGAGAGAGAGAGAGAAAGGGGGGGGGGGAGGTAAGAGGAGGGGAAGAAGATGGACAGACGGAGAAAGACGGAAGTAATGAGAGAAGAAGGCAGAACAGAGGGACAGTGGCGACATAACAAAAATCCGATCGATGGAAAGCTTGAAGTCAATAAGAGACAGATTAGGTAAATTGGTTTTAATAAAGGAAATTGTTATATATTATCAGACCGACCCATTTTTAAAGGCTTATAAATTATGTACGTACTATAGGTATACAGGCAGGCGCGGATCCAGGATTTCTTAGGGGGGGGGGGGCCCAAATTTGAAATTATGCGAGCCAAATATTGGTACGTAATGGTGACCAACAGTGACGTAATGCGGGGGGGGGGGTCGGTGCAAGGAGGGGCGAGTTTCCCCTCCTTCCTTCGCGAAACGCGGAAGCTTTGACGTTTCATTCAATTATTAGAGAAAGAAGACGATTCGTTGCACCGTTCCCGAAAATAATCCTCGTCTGAATTCAGATTTTCCCCTCCCGCGCGAAGCGCGGAAGTTTTTACAATTCATTAAATTATTAGAGAAAAAAGACGATTCGTTGTACAGTTCTCGACTCTTAATCCTCGTCTGAATTGAGGTTCCCCCCTCCCGCGCAAAGCGCGGAGGCTTCATTAAAATCATTAGAGAAAGAAGACGATTCGTTGCACCGTTCTCGAAAATAATCCTCGACTGAATTTAGTTTTCCCCCTACCTCCCGCGCAAAGCGCGGAAGCTTTTACGATTCATTTAATCATTTGAGAAAGAAGACGATTCGTTGTACCGTTCTCGACTCTTAATCCTCGTCTAAATTCAGTTCCCCACCCCCTCCCGGAAGCTTTTACGTTTCATCAAATCATTCCCCCCCCCCCTCCCGCGCGAAGCGCGGAAGCTTTTTAGTTTCATTTAAATCATTAGAGAAAGAAGACGATTCGTTGTACCGTTCTCGAAAATATTCCTCTACTGAATTTAGTTACCCCCCCCCACCTCCCGCGCGAAGCGCGTAAGCTGTTACGATTCATTAAATCGTTTGAGATATAAGACGATTCGTTGTACAGTTCTCGACTCTTAATCCTCGTCTGAATTTAGGTTACCCCCTCCCGCGCAAAGCTTTTATGTGTTTTAAGATTATGAGAGAAAGAAGACGATTCGTTGTACCGTTCTCGAAAATATTCCTCGACTGAATTTAGTTTCCCCTCCCCCCTCCCCCACTCCCGCGCGAAAGCTTTTTAGTTTTCATTAAATAATTAGAGAAAGAAGACGATTCGTTGTACCGTTTTCGAAAATAATCCTCGTCTGGATTTAGTTTTTTCCCTCCCGCGCGAAGCACGGAAGTTTTTACAATTCATAAAATTATTAGAGAAAGAAGACGATTCGTTGTACCTCTTCGAAAATAAACCTCGTCTGAATTTAGTTTCCCCCCTCCAGCGCGAAGCGCGGAAGCTTTTTACTGTTCATTAAATCATTAGAGAAACAAGACAATTCGTTGTACAGTTCTCGACTCTTAATCCTCGTCTGAATTCAGTTTTACCCCTCCCGCGCGAAGCGCGGAAGCTTTGACGTTTCATTAAATAATTTTATTATTAGAGAAAAAAGACGATGCGTTTTACCGGACTCTTAATCCTTATCTGAATTTCAAAGATGTTCCTGTCTGCTCCTTTTTCTTCCTACGTCCTCTTCCTTTTCTCTCCTGTCTTTGTTTTTTTGGCCGGCAATTTTGGGGGACCGCCCCATCGCCCCTCCCCCCCCCCCCCCCCTGGCTAGGCGCCTGCGGTCAGATAAACACATTTTGATACTTTGTCCGACCCCGGAAGCTCAGGGGTTTAAGGCAATAAATTACGGTCAGATAAGCATTCAGGGGCCTGCCTTAGGGCCCCTGGTTGGGTCGAGGCGGTGGAGCCCCCGGAAGCTCAGGGGTTTTAGGCGTTTAATTACAGTCAGATGAGCATTTTTTTGTTGATACCTTATTATTTTGTGACACTGGCAGGACACTATTTGGCGTGGGGTCCAGGGGGTGGAGCCCCCTCAAATCAGGGGTTTTAGGCATTAAATTAGCGTCAGATGAGCACCTAAGGGCCCGCCTTAGGGCCTTAGGTGGAATCCAGGCGGCAGAGGGGGTTTTAGGCATTTAATCACGGTCAAATGAGCATATTTTGATGCCTCATTATGTTTTGACACTGGCAGTTAACTATTCTTTCTGTCTTGCTCTCTTTCTTTTTAATTTCTCTTTAATTTTATACTTTTCCAAAAAAAGTGGGGGGGGGGGGGGCTCGAGGCTCCCGATCTACTCCGTACCTCGGGCCCTGACATGTAGAAATCTCAAGAATCATATATTCTTGCCTGGCTGTAAATTTAGGCATTTGTCATTTTCCAACAAACACATTATGTCATTCCAGCATTATTTGTAATCCACCGTTATGGAATTAGAATGAAACCACGTTTGAGTTTGATTCTCCCCCCCCCCCCTATCAGTACGCCAGTATCTCCTCTTTTATCTTTTTCTTTCCCTTTCCTTCCTTCTCTCTTATTTTTTTGATTGGGGGGGGCAACAGCCTGGGAGGCAAGCAAGGCCCTTTCGGCCCCCCCCCGATCTCCTTATTCCCCGTTTCTTTTCTTCTTCCTCTTCTTTCTTTCCCTTTCTCTCCTCTTTCCCTTTCCCTTCTTTTCCTTTTTTTTTTTTTTTTTTTTTTTTGCGGGGGGGGGGTGGGGGGGGGGGGGGCAAGGCACGCTCGGCCCCCCTGGATCCGCGCTTGTATACAGGCGTACATTTTCTTAAAATGTTGAAGTACTTCTACTCCATTCATAATCATTATTATGAACCATAGAAATTAAAGGCCAAGTTCACTCCAAAAATAATATGCTTTTAATAGATGCAGAAAAACAAGAGAAACAGATCAACAAAAAATTGAGTAAAATCGGATTACTAATAAGGAAGTTATGAATCTTTGAAAAAGTATTGAACAATGGAAATCCTTACACGAATTGCCAATTTAGTAATCATTTTGTGGCGTCACTGCCTCACTATTTATCAATTCCTTTGTATATTTTTATCCCATTAATTTCCCTTTTTATCCCCCAAAAACTTGATTTCCCCATGCCTTTATTTGCCCAGATTATATGAATTGTATCATATTGCGTGCATGGCATTTCACAAAATCTTTTATGAACTTGAAGAATTGATACTATTTTCTGAATATTGTATATTTATCATTTTTTATTTGTGTATAAATATTTTATCAAAATTTACATTTTTTATGATTTATCTGAAACAAATTACTCTATATTAGTGCATCCACACAAAAACATATTAATATCAATATAACTTGGATGCTGTTGTGAGGTGTGATGAAATAAGATTCTTGGGGGGGGGGGGTGGGAAATTTATATATTAATATAAAGAAAACAATTAGTGGATAGTGAGGCAATAACGTCACAGACTCACGAGTGAGTTGCCAATTTGTCTTGTGTTATTCAAAGTTTTTTCAGGTCATCAACAATTCATAACTTTCGTACTAGTTATCTGATTTTGCTCAAACTTTTTTTGATTGGTTTGTCTGATATTTCTGTTTCTATTGAAAGTAACTTAATTTTGGAGTGGACTTGCCTTTAAGTCTTGTTGATGCGTATCGACACATTCATCAATTTGTAATGATGCATTCTTACACTTTTATTTTATGTAATTACTAGAATTTCTTTTTTCTTTTTCTTTTCTACCCTCCCCCGTACATATACACTCTCTGTCCGTCCGCCTCTCTTTTTCTTCACTTTTCCCCTCTCTCTCTCTCTATGTGCCCCTTTCTGTATCTTCTTTTCTCTCTCCATCTACACCCCCTACTATTCCTTTCTCCACCCCCCTCTATCAATCTATCTGTCTATCAAGTAATCAGTCTAACAAAATATCACAGGGGGCCAATGTTTTTATACTTTTCATTAATTTATGTATAAAAGAGTATGCGAATTATAAAAATCTATCTGAGTGCATCTTTGTGTTTCATACCTGTAAATTTAATCATATAAATGCATCTGGCAAATTATCTTATTAATTAGTAAAATAATATTCAAAACATAACTCTTTATTGACAAATCTATTCGTTTGTGGTGGTGTTGCCGTGCATTTCAAATTAACCACCACAAAAATATGGATCATCATCATCTGGCAAAAAAACTAAAATAGAGTTCTCACACAATGTAACATATTTGAACTGCACTAAATGTAAATAATATCTCCCAATCATGTTTGATAGGAAATGCATAGTAGATGAGAAACAATACAATGAAGGATGGGTCTCTTGAAGTGCCACCTTTTACATCTACTCCAATGCTTACCAATGTTCATATGTATCTCGGTCCTCATAATTACTTTGGTCTAAGAAACTTCTCCCATATTCAGTGTTTCAGAAAAACTTTGAGAAAATTACTTAAATACAGTTACAAAATAACTATTGATGAATAACCTGCATTTTATTCTTTAGAATGGTTAACTTTGATCGGAATACAGTTGTTTTAACAATGCTTTGCTCAAATCACATTTAACATAATTATTAATCCTTATTAAATTAGGTTAACAATGAAAGCACTAAATATTGCAAATGAGATGGATAATAAAGTGGGAATCATTTCAGCATAGATTGCTTGCAATTGCAAATGCCTTGTCATAAAATACAAGATTTTTAAACAAAAAATACTATTCGTATAATTATCATCACTACTAATACATGAACTACTACTAGTAATAATAATAAATATAATAATAATAATAAAAATAATAGTCATAATAATAATGGTGATAATAATATTATTATAATAATAATTATAATAATAAAATGATTCTATTCCAGTTTTCTGCTTCTGCTACAATTAACCTATCAATATTACCAACATTTAATTTAAATTTAATGTCAAATTTTAAAATGAAAAACAAAATAAAAATGAAAAGGTTATTTGAAGAAATATTATTATCGGTAAATTAATTCCTTGAAAAAATTGACATGCCCAACTTTACAATTTGCAAACCTCAGTCTGATACACGTTAGTAGTAATAAAAAATGTCATTCTTTTTTACACCCAGCACTAAAAGCTACCAGTATGCAACATCTACTACTTCATTTACTCACAATGATGAACAAAAAATATCTGTTTACTTTCACAGTACTGAAGAAAACATTTGTACAAGTATTATTCATTGTTACTTTTGCAAAGGCTATAGTATATGTACACCTAGTTGAGTGTCATCTAAAAAATATACATCTATAATTTCTCTTCCATCAAAGAACATACATTTATATACATTTATCAGATATATTTAAGTTAGTAAATTTAAATTACAGGTAGGTCAAATTATATTTTGACTATCATGGTAGCCCCCTCCCCCCTCCCCTCATTACACTTTTCTCCAAAAACAGTGGGTAAATTAAAGACAATATAGAGAATTCTTTTTTCTAATATGCCAAATGGGCTTCCGATAAAGAACTTTGATTTACACATATACTGCAACATTCAATTTAATGCACAAAATAAAATTTGACAGAAGTTACCAATAAAAATTCACAATTTTCTGTCTCTTAATACAATCATTGGCAAGAGCACTTTGTAAGATTTTTGTAGATGCAATTATCACCTTTGAGTAAAGATTGGTTTAAATATCTATCTTTAACACATTCTGGAAGTTTGGGCAAAAAAGAAAATCATGAAATATGTTTAAACAGGCTTGCATTCTTTCTAATTCTTTGTCTCAGGAGGGAAAAATGATGAAAGTATCTACAAATGCCGTTTTCCTGAAGGAAACGTTTGACTTTTTTATCATTGCAATGATTGCATGGTTATGGAGATGTTTAAGAGGGCATATAAAATAGTGATATAGAAAACAGTGATGTCACTTTCTTCCACTGATGTTGATTTGATGCTACACTGACTAATGCTCTTCCTACGGTGTAGTGGATGTACCATTTACATTGATGGCCGCATGCATGACATAGTAATCATGAAAGTACATTAGAACCGCTACAGGTTGACCAATGATGAGAGACAACCAAACAAGGACGTTCCCCCAGTGACCTTTGACCTTGGATGTTAACTTGACAAGTGGAAGCTAAGAGTAAAATAAAACAATGCAATAAGGTAAACATGACTTCTATACCTGTCAAAAACAGTTCAGAAACTTCATCAATTGTATAACCCTACTCTTTTCATTTATTACATATAATGAGAAAGTTTTATTCTCATTGATGTGTAATCTTTAATAAGGGAGTTTACAGATACAATCTACGCATGGGCAGATAAAGATTATTTGTACAAAAAAGGTAAAACCCACCAGAGATGAATACTGGATATGCGCTCATGAAAGTTATGTAACATTATTTATTTATGCACCAACGGTACATTCTAAGATACGCAGGTGGAAGTATTCTTTTCAAGAGGGCAAACAAAAGGTATTCATGAAGCACATCTAGGACTTTGGCAGTTATTATTCTGAGATGCCCAAAGTGGAACTTCTCCATGTGTAAAAGATCTGTGGATATTTGGGGTCATTTGTACCATGTGCTATCTGTAAACTCCCTTATACATATCTAGGTCTGGTAAAAATGGATCAGAATAGGGGAGTTAGTAGTTAAATCCTGCAAAATGCATCAGTATTTTCAAAGGTCTATTATCTTGTACAATGGCTTGATTTTTAGTTTGATTGAAAATATCTATTTTGTTTATCTATACATTGGTATTATATTAAGGGCCTGATATATTTTTCTTTTATACTGCTTATACTGTAATAAATAATGTTTCGTGATGTGCAGTCTACTGCTGATAACAGAGGAAATTCAAAACAAACACGTTGCAAAAAGCATTGCTACTGTCACAGGTGCACCTCAGAACTACAGTGAATTTTGTCTTCTTTAGTTTTAACTATGGATGATTCTTAAATTATTATCTCTTAGATATTATCGAAAGACTTTGTGAGTTTGAAGATATAAATGAATTTTAAATTAAGAAGTCAACACTCCATGTTACAATACATTGGGATATTGACTCTTAGTGTTAACTCTTATTTTGAACTCATAATTTGTAATGATGAGTCTCAAACCAATTTTAGGAAATTTGTTGTTTCCAATGCTTACAACAAACCTGTTTTTACTTGACAAAATGAACATTTGATGACATATAGAAATGATTTCTTTTAGATTTGTTATGAAATGATGAAATCAAGATGCATGATCATACCTGTGCCAACATGCCCCCGAATGCCCATAGTCTGAACATCTGCAGTGGAATGCTCACCAAATACTGCAAAGAAATATCAACAACTGATTAATACCTAAATTATAAAAAGACTGGCATAACTTTCCTATCTTTCAATGCAAAAATAATACATTGTATATCAATTTTTCTTCTATTTCTAAACATTAATTGGCATAAAAAAGAAAGATAGAATAATTGCTTTCTGAAAAATATTAATATGGTATCAAAATAATAATGTCTAAAAAATCTTTTTGTTTTTTATTTTTAATTCCTTTTTCTTGCCACCAAAAGAGTATTTAGAATTATCATCCATCGCTTTCCTTCCCTCCCAGATAAACAGAAGAAAAAAAAATCAAAGTAACTATGGAAATTCTCACCTCATGAAAAATAGCTGAAACTAAGAAAACAATAATTTGAGCTTTCTGTTGATCAACACCCTTTGAACGCAGTGGAAAGTACAAATGTCTGCAAATAAAACAATAAAAATACTGGTAGTATAGATTTAACATTTCAAGATGATTTCAGAGAAACAGCTAGAAATTTTACGAAAGCACTGTGTAGTTATTCCTCAGGACAGTAGTGTATCTTTTGGCAAGAGAACTGAAGAGAACTGTTATAGAAAAGAAGGGTCAACGTTTCGAACAGTATTGTAAGGAGAACTGTTGTAGGAAAGAAGAGTCTCAAATTCTCAACGTTTTGAAAAGCATGCTCTGTTCATCATCAGACTACATACATGATGATTCCACAGATTGTTGTATATTTTTAACATTATAAGTAGAGGTGTTGTGGTCGAGTGGATACGTCGCCGGACTGTCGATCACAAGGTCCGCGGTTCGAGTCCCGCCGCCGCACTAATGTCCTTTGGCAAGACATTGATCTATATTTGCCACACTCCACCCAGGTGAAGTAAATGGGTACCTGGTAGGAATTTATTCCTTGAAATGCTAGAGCGCCGTATGGCAGCCGTGCTAAAGCCAGGGTAATAATCGGGAGCGCCAGGAGGGTCAAATCTGACTGACATGAGCGCTATACAAGAACCCACTATTATTTATTATTATTATTTAAAGCCCCTCTAAAGTGTTGAGAGCCTAAACAATTTGATGGCAAAATTAAACTTGAAATGTATCATAATGCGAAAGAGGATCTCATTTAAGACACATTTCTGCAAAGATTTTCAAAACAAATGTGTGTGAAGTTGAATATTGATGAAAGAATACAAAATTTAGGTTTTCTACGTACAACAGAAAACCCAATTAATAATAATATTCGGCTTATATAGCGCTTAATACAAAGTCTGTACCGGTAAGCGCTTTACAGATATACTATTACCCCAGTCATTGGATTTTGTATTCTTTGATCAATATTTGTCTTCAAACACATTTGCAGGGGGAAATCTCTTTCACATTATGATACAATTTAAGTGAAATTTTCCATCCAAATTTAGGCAAATTTGGGGCTCCCAACACTTTGGAGGGGCATTAATAATAACAATATTGATATGGTAACCTATATAGCACTTAATACAAATGTTTCTGTACTTTTATTTAAACTTTTAGTTAAACCCTGTAACTTGCTTTCAATGGTCCAGAGCCATATCCACTAGACCATGACACCTCTACTATTCATTCCTCAAAAAATATTGTGAGAATGATAAAATAAAGAAAGTCAGAGAGACAAAGAGAGACAGAGATAGTTACCTGAGGCACCATTTATGAACTGGTATGTTCCAATTCTTCCAGAAATATGATATTGTTTCAGCATTCCTGTGGTTTTAAAGAAAGTGAAAAGCAAATCATGGAAATATAACAAGAGAAATACACAGTCATCTCAAGTATGCATAGTACATCTTCCTACATGCAATTAACAACTGGATTATTCATACCACTAGTAAATCTGATGTTGTTGTTTTTTTGTTTTTTGTAACTCAAGAGTGAATGGTGAACTGGTTGAATAGGGCCTTTGACGAATACGAAAAAAAGCCTTAATAAGTAAGGTTTAATATGTCATATTCTCAAGGAAAAATAAATTGTGACAAATCAATTTGTCACATACTTAAAAAATTACAAAACTTGGTAAGCTTATGAATAATTATGTCATTAACTGTATGTTCAACTAGTTTGTCATATCATCACTTAATATTTGTATGCAACCAGGGGGGTGTTTCACAAAGATCCTAAGTTGAACTTATCTCTAAGTTGGACTTAACAATTATGGAAAGCCGTTATTTTAAAAGGCATAAAATGTTGATTCAAATCATTAATATTTTCTATTATCAAAGATATTTCATGTTCTTGATGTGGAATTTATGAAAAGTCTACAATACTTGACTTTTTGCTTTTGAATATATTTTATTATAAGGCTACAAATGGCTCTCCATAATTTTTAAGTCCAACTTAGAGTTAAGTTGGACTTGGGATCTTTGTGAAACACCCCCCAGAAGTTTGATGCACAGACAAACTAACAAGATAAAATTACTACTGCACTACCTTAAGTGAAAAACAATTTTTCAGAAGTTGAAAAGGAATGCTCAATTCAGAGCCATGAGAAAGAAAGTTCCTTACCACCAATCCTGATAGAAGTTCCTGTCTGCAAACTTAGTAACCTCTCCCAAAACATTGAGCCATGAGTGGAAGAATGAGTAGAAGAATATCAACCAACATATGTGATTAGGAACCTGTAAAACAACATACCATAGATATGAAATTCTGAAGAGATTCAGTACGGAACTTACACTTATAAAGGAATTTAAACATTAACCAGTGAAGGAGTTTTGCATAGATGGATAGGATAGACAATTACACTTACTGCTAACTAAAGAAATTGAACTACAAGAACTAAAGAAATTGAACTACAAGAATTGAATTGTACATTTTTCTGCTATAGACTGTATGGACAAGCAACCAGATTTACCGCTAACTAAAGAAATTGAAATACAAGATTTGAATTGTACATTTTTCTGCTATGATCTGTATGGACAAGCAACCAGATTTACCGCTAACTAAAGAAATTGAAATACAAGAATTCAATTGTACATTTTTCTGCTATGGACTGTACGGACAAGCAACCAGACTTACCGCTAACTAAAGATATTGAACTACAAGAATTGAATTGTACATTTTTCTGCTATGGACTGTATTGACAAGCAACCAGACTTACCACTAACCAAAGAAATTGAACTACAAGAATTGAATTGTATATTTTTCAGCTATGGACTGTATGGACAACTTGAAAAACTTGACAAGCAACCAGACTTACCGCTATCTAAAGAAATTGAACTACAAGAATTGAATTGTTCATATTTCTGCTATAATAATAATAATATTTAATTTTTATATATCGCTTAATACAAATGTCTCTAAGCGCTTTACAAATATACTATTACTATTATAGACTGTATGGACAAGCAACCAGACTTACAGCTAACTAAAGAAATTGAACTACAAGAATTAAATGTACATTTTTCTGCTATGAACTGTATGGACAAGCAACCAGACTTACCGCTAACTAAAGAAATTGAAATACAAGAATTGAATTGTACATTTTTCTGCTATGGACTGTATGGACAAGCAACCTTACTTACCGCTAACCAAAGAAATTGAAATACAAGAATTGAATTGTATATTTTTCTGCTATGGACTGTATGGACAAGCAACCAGACTTACCCCTAACTAAAGAAATTGAAATACAAGAATTGAATTGTACATTTTTTATGCTATGGACTGTATGGACAAGCAACCAGACTTACCGCTAACTAAAGAAATTGAAATACAAGAATCAAATTGTACATTTTTCTGCTATAGACTGTATGGACAAGCAACCAGACTTACCGCTAACTAAAGAAATTGAAATACAAGAATCAAATTGTACATTTTTCTGCTATAGACTGTATGGACAAGCAACCAGACTTACAGCTAACTAAAGAAAATGAAATACAAGAACTGAATTGTACATGTGTCTGCTATGGACAGCATAGGCAAGCAACCAGACTTACCGCTAACGAAAGAAATTCAAAAACAAGAATTGAATTGTACATTTTTCTGCTATGGACTGTTTAGACAAGCAACCAGACTTACCGCTAACTACAGAAATTGAAATACAAGAATTGAAATTTAAGAATCGAATTGTACATGTGTCTGCTATGGGCTGCATGGACAAGCAACCAGACTTACCGCTAACTACAGAAATTGAAATACAAGAATTGAAATATAAGAATCAAATTGTACATGTGTCTGCTATGGGCTGCATGGACAAGCAACCAGACTTACCGCTAACTACAGAAATTGAAATACAAGAATTGAAATATAAGAATCAAATTGTACATGTGTCTGCTATGGACTGCATGGACAAGCAACCAGACTTACCGCTAACTACAGAAATTGAAATACAAGAATTGAAATATAAGAATTGAATTGTACATGTGTCTGCTATGGGCTGCATGGACAAGCAACCAGACTTACCGCTAACTACAGAAATTGAAATACAAGAATTGAATTATAAGAATCGAATTGTACATGTGTCTGCTATGGACTGCATGGACAAGCAACCAGACTTACCGCTAACTTCAATACTCTCTCCAGCATCCTCTTTGTGTCCAGACTCTATAAACAAACCAATGAAAAAACATACATGGGAGCTCTGGAAAGTTTTAAAAGAGCTTACATTTAAACTATATCTAAAATAGTTCCGGGCCCTTTTTTTATTATTATTGACAGGATATGATAGTTGTTACAAGCTGCTAAACTCCTTACATTTGATCAGCAGAGAGCAAATTTTTTGTTGATAAGAAGTTTTAGGAAACAGGCCCCTGAAATGATAAATATTTTAATACATCCAGATTTCGACATGGAAATTCAATTTCTACTATAGTAAATTTTTAAAAAAGATGGGTTTTTTTATATTAAAGATAAAGGTGAGTTCTGGTAATGCGATTGCAGTGTGAAAGAAAAGGTGTGGAATGGATCAGAAACAGTTGATCATGTAGCATGTAAGTATTGGGGTGTACTGCAAGGTTCTGGAGTCATCAAAATCATAATAAATTTGGCCCAGTCTTGGTAAAGTAACAAGCACTGTACACAGAAAGATGTATATGGGACTACACAAATGGTGTCAGGGCTAGCTTACCTTGAATTCCTTATCTTTCTATGCTCATTACTCAGCCAGTATACATTTTCTTCCAAAATTGTTTGGCACATTTATTTGTAATCTTGAACATTCAGTGTAAGTTTCGTTTGATTCTGTGAGAATTCATTTTCTTTTTTTTACCAGAACTCAGTTTATCTTTAAAATAAATACATTGATATCTTGAAGGGACATAATATAACCTACTTTCCACAAGATAGAACACCAAACTTACAGTCATGTACTCAAATTCATATAATATTTTCATAATATATTAGTTTTTACAACAAAAAATTGCATAAAAACATTCTCTGTTTAATATTTCTACAAAGTCCATTATAAAAACAAGGGTAGGTAAAAATATTTAAAAAATCTAAATATAAATCTTGTTACTTACTGAGAATGGAGCCAAGGCATTCAAAACTGTAGGAACAATCCACTGTAAAATAACAAACAAAACGAATGGAATGTCTCAATAACTCAAGAATGGAAAATGAGTCACATTTAGTGGGCGATTTATAACAATAAAGATAAAATGCCCTGCTTGAGAACATACATTCCATGCTGTATCTAAAACCCATAACCTTTATTCAAACTTGTTGACAGTGAGAGAAAGAGAGGGTAAAATATAGATACAGAAGTGAAAAGGTAAAAAAAACAAAAAAACAAGTGCTTTACAAAGAAAATTAGGAAGGTATATCTTTTCTTTATATGATTTTTATTATTTTGTTGTGGCAACTACATACATCTATTTTCTCTTAAAAAGAGTTTTTATAAACATCAGCATTAATTTGATAAGATTACTTACCTGTTGTACAAGACACAAACACAGTTGTACAAGGAAAACCTGAATGTATGAGAAATATATTTAAAAATTATTGAACTAATGTATTACCTTAACAAATATAGAGAAAGGGAGAGATACAATCTGTATGAAACTGACAAATAATGCTTTCTATTTACACTAAATATTTTATCAAATGACTACGTATTGGATTTCCTTAATGTATTAAACTAAAATGTATGACAAGGGGAAAAAAAATCAATAAATGCCACAGGAATACATGCTCATTTTGATCATTCAATGTTAATCTGTTAGTGGGGTCATTGCACATCGTATCAAGAAACGGTAAAACCCTAACTTCTTCAAATTTTCCCATAGTTTGTATGATGATAGTAATATACTAATAAAATCATACTTATATAGGGCATACCACAATTATATACCTTTGCCGTAATTTAGGCCTTAAACTATCTGAACAACAGCTACAGTCTATTATTTATTTGGTACTTACCAGTTCAATAATTCTGCGGATGAGAAATCTCTTGCGTATCCTCTTTGTCCGTGGAAAGTTTAGCTCATAACAAAGGGTTGGGACCATCATGAAATAACACATATCTTGAAGGAGACATTGTTGAGAAAATAAAATCAATCAAACAGTACAAGAATAGAAGGTACTAGTGCTGTATAACATCACGGATATCTCCAATTCCGTTTAACCGCCAGTAAAAACTGGACGTTTTTCGGTTAAACGATTAAAAAAAAAAAAAAAAAAATTTGACCAACTCTGTCGGCAGCAAGCCAGGTCCATGTGAAAAAGCAGGAAGGACTTTCATTTAACTGCGAGGTGCATTTGAAGGCGCCGATTTTGTGCTTGTGAACTTGTCACAAATAATAGTAACAATGTCGTTTTAAGAAGAATGTGTAAGATCATTAATGTAAATTAAAAACAGTAGAGGACCTAGGATAGAACCTTGTGGTACACCGTGTGTAAAAGTTGGATGAATTATTATTATAGACTACATATTGAGATCTATTACAAAGATTACTTTCAAACCAAGATGACAGGCAAATTGGAGTGTTGTTCTAGTTTCGGAGTGGTGAGTCAACACACAGATTACTGAGCTGGGAGACATTGCCAGACATAGTGCCAGGTGGAGGGGCATAAATCGAAACTTTAAAAAAAAAAAAAAAATTAAAAAAAAATTTAAAAAAAAATTATTAAAAAAAAAAAAACGGGAAAACGAAACCGTCCAATTGAAAACGGAATCCGGCATGGGCGGTCGGATACCGGACGGTTAAACTATTGACTACAGCACTAGAAGGTACCAGTCAGTATCTCAAATGTCTTTTAATCACCTTTCATAATTACCTTATAATTACCCATGCATTGAGAGTACATGTAGGATTCTATAAGCATCCTAAATAATATCATTCCATAAAGAGCAAAATACTGACAATTCTTAAAGCTGCTCATCGTATTTTGTTTTTCACTGTACATATTGTTAACCGTTTGCTAGCTGTTAATTGATGATTTGTTGCTGACGGAAGAAGTGAAATGTTTCCGATGTGTTTCAGGCGATGGCAAACTATCACTTCCTCTGCGATCTGAATGTATACGCTATCTTTCCTCAGCTTCGCTTCAGAAAGATAGCTACATCCAGATCGCCTCGAAAGTGATAGTTTGTCCCATCACCTTCACCAACAGTAATTATATGCTTACTATCGCAAAAACCGCCAAGATACAATCTATCATTTTGTCATGTGACTTCATTTAGACCAATATTGCAAGACTCTTGGTACGTGAAATATAAGTTGTTGCATTTTTATGAAACGATGAATATGTCATATATATTACTTTACAAATTTGTTGGTTCATAATATCTTTTATACTGTTAAAAAGATTGAACAATGACAATGAATCAAATTTATCTACCGTACTTACCGTTTAGGGTGAGATTATTTGGATATTCTACAAGCTCTGCTTGACCTCCATTAGCTGTAATACCCAAAGAAATACAACAATAGGTCAAATAGAACAAAAGCAGCAAAATTCAAGTGTATGGTGGCACATGCAGGATTTTAAAAGTTGTTTATATGACAAGTTAACACAATCTGAGAAAAATTGACATAAAGTACTTGTGCATTGTAGCTTACATTAATCTTGATTTCGTCCAGCAGTTTCTACGCAGCAATAGTAGACTGAATGTTTAGCAAAAGACTAGTATGCCTCAAGTCTATAGCTCAAAATGGGAATACATTATATGATACTTGTACAAGCATAAAAATAAATGTAAATATAAATCACATGTATGTAGATGTATATTGTTTATCATGGTCTACAAATTATAGAATACCAGTCTTACATGTAATGCCTTGAATTTACAATTCAAGAGCCCTCCACATCACATTGTCTTCAAAATCATTAACATGAGATTTTTTCTTCTTCAAAATATATGTTTTCAATAAAACTTGAGGATTACATTCTAATCTTACAAGCAAAGCAATATTAAAAAGAGATCAGGGTCTTATAAACAGTTGCTATTGCAACTATGTGCGTAAGAGTTGGAGACTGCAAACTTGCGATTGATTGGGGGAGTTGCAATTGATTCTGATCAAGCACACCTCTTTATAGGACAGGGACCAGATTAACAAATGTACGAGCTTTACATACAAATCAACATAAATAATCCAGATGACCATTTTATACTCTTTACTTTCAAATCAACTAAAAGGAGAAGAGAGTGGGCAAGATAAAGTCAGAGGAGAGGATAGACTGTGGGATATACCTTCTTCATTTGATCCCTCACTCCTACGTCTGTTAGTGACTCTCTTTCTGGGCTGTGGGGTGGAATGTCTTCTCGGTGAGTTCCTTGACAACGAATCATCACCGCTGTTGGCACTCTTTTTACTCTTCTTGCTGGTGCTAGATTGCGCATCTCGACACCATTTATTGACAGCAGCATAAGAGATAAGCTTCAGAAACACAACGGAGTAGGTACCCAAACTGGCAAAAGAACCAACTGAGAAGATGATTCAGATAATATAGGATATAAGGAAAAGATACTGATAGACATTGGGTCTCATCCGTAAATTATGCTACTAATATGAGAAACATAGAAACTACTGTCTGAATTAGGTAAACAAATAAAGATGGTTTTCTTTATAACCTACATGTAGTCAATCACAATAAACTCAAATGATCATAATAAACATTTTTACTATTATTTTACAAGAACACATCACATGAAAGACAAAGGAGTGTGACTTTATCTCAATCAGATTTGTACTAGAAGATGATATTAAGCCAGGCGTCATGAGCACCGAAAGGTGGACCTGTACGCTATACAAGTAGCCACTATTATTATTATTATATCACATGTGTGAGGTGAATAGTATACAAATAATACACAGCAGTGAGGGCATTAGTAAGAATTACCCACACAAGGTACCTTTGAAAAACATGTGTTAGACTTTTTCAAAGGTACCGAGTGTGGGTAATTTTATAATGCCCGAACAAAATGATGTGTATTATTTGCTTTATAAAATTATGACTTGGATCCTTGTTATTTGATCAATCACCCTCATATCAAACTCAAAGGCCCGAACTGATTCACATAGGAGGTTTAAATCTAACCCATAGTTTATATCCTCATTTACATAACCCATGGTTTAAAATAAGCGCAAATTGAGGCGTACCTTGCCCTGCGCGCGCCTAATATTGGACCTCTGACTTATGTCGCGCTTATGATAGCAACAACAAGCTAGATGTGTTAATGACCAGTGATTACCCAAATTACGTGTTAGGCAAAATAAATGCCTGGTCACATGTACGCTTTCAACCAATCTTTTGATTAGGATTTACGTCGTCTTATAATTGATAATTACGACATATTACCTGGGTTAGGTTTATAGTAGAGGATTACGATAACTGGGAAGATGAATACGGCCATGACATTGAGCGTCACCAGGACTGTCATCGTCCTCTCCTGGATGTATGCCTGGAAAATACAAATAAATAATGCCCACAATGATATATAACACAGTTAACTCATAGGGAAGTTGCTAGCACTGTATAATGGTTTTAACTTCTCATTTAAAAGGTGTTTTCATTAATTTAAATTTCACCTAGGAGGCTAATCAAAGGAATTTTGTAACAATGTAACCTGAATTTAAGAATTTGTCCAATTAACTGAATTCAGCATGTATCTACAGGTACCAGAATGATAGAAAAGTATTGTTTTAACTTTTCATCGGTATAGTGCGCATAAACTGGAAGGAGAGACGCAAGGGTTACAGTGGTTCAGTTCACTTTCACCTTCGCAGGCACAGATGATGCAACTAAATGTACTTAGATAATCTACGCTTACGTCTTCTATTATTGCTACTTCTACTAATACTAGTCTACTACTTCTACAATAATTGTAACAATAATAATAATCATAATAGTAATAATTACAATAATAATAATATGAATCAAAATAATTATATAAATAACAATAATAATATAAAAAACAATAGCAATACCCGGTAATAATAATAATGATAATAATAATAATCCTAACAATAATAAAAACAATAAACTGGACTACATACAAATATATGAAATATACCTTCAACATCAGCTTTTCTAGCCAGAAAGCATACAAGATGAAACCATTTAGAACTGCAATAAAAATGAAACAAAACATAAAGTAAACAGCCCAGGAATGTGAACACATATGAGACTAGCAGCCATAGCAGTGTATAGGAATAAAAAACAGATATGAAAGTTATAGCATGCTGAGGAGTAGTACATATAGGTATAACGTATTCTGTGTTCTTGATCTACAGTAACAAACTTTTATGATGAATGACACGTAAAATCTATACAAATTGATATGGGAAGTCTATAATTTCCTGTCTTATCTATTAAACACAAGGTCAATCTCCCACATCCCACAACCTGTGTATTGAATGGAAGAGAAAAGAGGGTTGTACTTACGTACGAGTAGAGTAAAGTTTGGCCAGCTATATGGATCTTGTAGAAATATACTGAACCACTTTATAGGATCCATGATAATGCCATATCTAGAGAATCAAGAATAAACAACAGAAAAGTATTAGTCAAACTTCATGATTTCAGAAATAGAAGGGAAATTATTTTCTGCATGCTTCGAAAAATTTCCACAAACAAACATACCGTCTGTTATTCTTACGGTATCATCTTTCCCTTTTACAGCAGTTACACATAAGAAGACTTTTTGAATGTGTCAAGATATTTTATTTCAGCTAAGAGCATCAAAAGAACTTTGATGCTTACAAAAATACTTTATGATCAACTTAAAGCCTGTCTGCACTAGTTTGGCCAGGAGGGATTAGACCTCCCTGCGAGGTCACTGACAGGTGGTTATCACATCAAATCAGCTCTCAATTAACATAAGAAAAAAGGGATCATGGGTGACCAGTGATCACCGATAAGGCAATGTACGTTGTATAGAGGGCGCAAGCACATGTAGCTATAAGTAGTGCAGTGGGGCTTAATAGCTAAGGTGTAAACATAAAGACAGGTTCACTGTATGTATCCTAATCTAGAAGTATTGTAATGCTTATAGACAAATACCCCTTTACTAATGAATAGATGTCATTTGCGATAGAACCCTGTGACACATACCCCCAAATCACTGAATTTAGATCTGAATATGTGTCTCAAATGTGTTCCAAGAGCTATGATTGCATGCATACTTAACAATGTCTTGAAAGAAACATCTTAAAGACAATGGCTCCAGTCATAACAGCTTACTTACTTGATAAGATTCTCAAGGACCAGTCTGCTGGAGGACATAGCCTGGAATATGATAAAGTTTTAGAAAAATAATGATAACAAAAATCATGAAGCCTCTTTGTCCTTTATCGTCTCATAATGTGTAGCCACTAGCCACTTAAACACTAAAAAAGGAAAACACACAAAGGTCATAGGATAGGCAAATATGAGTATAATTCATAGTATTAGTACAGCAACTGAAATAATGGCATTTTGTGGAAAAGCCAAATTCAATTGAGTTGTTTTGAAAATGTTTTTCCCCTTTAAAAAAATATCCTACTTCCCCTTTAAAAATATATATCCTACATCCCCTGGTTGTCCCCCCATACATCACAGTTGACTGCAATTTGCAATCCATATTTATTTGATTTAAGAGTCTCATCTATTAAATATCGTCACATCACATTCATATTTTATTATTGCTTTCTAGTCTTTCAACTTTTACCAATCTACATACAGCTCTGCTTTGAAACAACTGAATTTGAATCAAACTTTGGACTGCCATTGAGGATTGTACAGTGTATGTGTGTGACCTTTTTGTAAAGATGTTGCATGTACATATGTGTAACTAACAATGAAGCTACATTGGTAATTTAAAACCATTAGCTTTATCTGTAGATTATCTTCCTTTGTTTGGTCAACATTCACAGTTTGATACAATCATGGTTTAGACAATGCTCCATGATATATTCTGCATGTACACATACTGTGGCATTAGGCATTCTAACACACTAAACATTTCTTTCTATCTGTACTGCAACTGGAGGTATCCAAGCATGATGAAAGTACAGAAGTCCAATGCTATGATAACTAGTATTATACAAATATACCAAGCTGTTCGCCCCTCGGAAAAAATAGTACTTTGCCAGTCCCTCCTCAGATAAATAATTTCCACTATTCTTACAAACTAAATGCTTGGTATATTTGTTTTATACTTCGTTACGATCCGAACGTTTGACTTAATGATTGGCTGGCATATGGTTCTTAACTTTATTCTTATGTCACCCATATTGGGCCGGGTATTGGAGAAGTTTACAATCAGTTTGAATTTGTCCATTTAACCTGCGCACAATTATATTAACGCGGATTTCATGAGACGCGCTAATTGCGCATTATTTTTGACTGAACATGATGTGATGTCACAATGCTTTTCTACCTGAAAATCTCATAGAGCATGCGCAGTTCTGCCCATGAAAAAATAGTGGAAAATATTCGGAGCTCTGGCAGAGATTTGTTTCAAATAGTGAAATCATATTTTATCACGTGACCACCAATTGACCAATCATGTATTTAGAAAACTCATGAATATTCAAGGATATATAGCAAATTCCTCTGATTATTTATATGTGAGACAAGCTGGTATCTGTACTTGCTTTAAAAGATAGAATTCATATAGGATTACTGTATGATTCACACTATATATCTGTATTTGTGTTTTCCATGGGATTCTTTTGCAACAGTGAAAATTACCTGATTACAGTAAAAATTACCCCGAAGTATAAGTAAAAATTGTGAAATATAACATCTCATTTGAAATAATCTAAAACGTATCAACCATGCTAATTCTGTATAGCAATATTCTGAAGAATTTCTATGTCAAAGTATATGATATGTTATGTATGTAAACTTATTTTGATTCTTTGTACATTTGTAAAATGTAGGCAAAACAAATTTCCAATATCGGACAATAAATTGAAATTGAAAATTGAATTAAATAAAGCATTGTTGCACTTACCAATAAGACTATACAGAGATTGAGGAAACCCCTGTAATTGTTGAAACCACTCGAGTTACTCAAAAGAGAATCACGGGCCTTGTGGATTCTGTGGAGTATAACAGTGGGTGGTATTCTACTATTTTATAGTTAGTTCCTCTAAACTAACTTTAACCCGAGCTTAGTTAATCAGCACTTAGTCAGGACCTCCATACTAAGTGTAGATTATCTCTTGTTGGTATTCTGATAGCAAGGTCTAGCTAACCCTCAGACTAAGTCTAGACTAAATCTTAATCCGAGCTTAATGTTCAACCACGGATCATTCACCATGGAGACGGTAGTCTGCTTCTACTGCGCATGCTCAGTTGATCTATAGCGTATCGTTGTATCGTCTGCTCTCATCTCCTAAGATGGCTTCACATACTTCCAAACCAAGAGGTCCAAGGTCCGCCAATTGGACATCGGACGAAAAGAATTGTCTCCTTCAACTAGTTTCGGAGCGAGTGCATGTCGTGGAATCCAAGAGAAACGACTTCGAAACTGTGTCGAGCAAATCAAGTGCCTGGGATGACATTTCCAAAAAATTTCATGCCCGATACGGTCGACAAGGGGGAGCAAAATCCTGTTTGGAACAGTGGAAGAGGATGAAGCAGCTTGCCAAGACGGAGTGGAGCCAATATAGACAGGCTGTAATGAAAACAGGAGGAGGTCAAGTGGAGGCAAAAATCTCTCAGTTGACCTCCGTCCTGCGGGACATCATCCCAAATGAATTCAAGCAGATACACAATCCTTACGACGACGATGCGTCAGTGACGAAACACAATGATGAGGCAGTGTCTGCCCTAGAGTATCTTGGAGGAGCCCCGAAACAGGCGAAAGTGATACATCTTTCTCAGGAGTTCGAAATCACCTAGTACGGTTATTATTTTTTACTTATTTATTATGTTATTAATTGATACAATTATCGACCAGCAGCACAAAGCTGAAAGGGTCATATTACGAACAGTAGTGCAGTACAGTCATTACAAAGCGTAGCATTAGTAAATAAATCAATAGCATAATGACAATTCAAAGAATTATATTGTGTTTGTTTATAATTATATATAGGCCTACATTAAATGAAAGGATGTACTTGCAGGAACTAAAAGAGTAGGGGAAGGTATATAGCTGATGAAAGGGAGAGAGTGATAGAGCGAAAGGGATAGGAAGAGAGAGGATGAGAGAAAAGGGGAGGTATAACGAGAGAAAGGGAGAGAGAGAGAAAGCAGGGAATGAAATGAAAGTAAATAAATAACCACATTCCTAAATAAACGAAACTACACATTGCCTGAAAAAACTGCCTTTGAACGAGACATCATCTAATAAAAGACCTAGGTAATTAAATTAGCCATGCAATTAGTCAAGCTAGGTTTTTTTTAATGTACATTACTTTTTCATATCACGGTTTAAATCTCATCTGGTTGACGGATACAAAATAAAAACAATCTGAATCGATTCGCAACTCAAACATCAGCGCGTTTATATACTGCAGACGATATAGACTAGACAGACCGCCGTGTGTGTGGCCGCCCGCGCTACGGCGTGCTGTATAGCGCGAGCGGCCACACACACATTTTGTGATTGCCGTGCAGGTGCTGCACGTACGTACGTACGAACGTGCATGCTGAAAAGTTTAGTCCTAGATCTAATTCCAGTAGGACCAAGTCCATGTTCAATGCTTATGTAGACTTAACAGTTAGACCTCGGGCTCGAGATAGGCTAGCTAAGCATGGACCTGGACTCAGCTTTATTTATTTCATTTATCCATTTTCAAAGCCTATACGGCCTTAACAGTTGGACCCAGGGCTCGAGATAGGCTAGCTCAGCGCGCATGGACCTGGTCTCAGCTTTTTTTTTTTATAAGTCATTTAATTTTTTTACGCCAATGCCCAATTGAAGAAAAAAAGTTTAGAATTGCACAACTGCGTTATGTGTCCGCTTTGATCGATCACAGATTTTTGTTGTATTAACTGTTTTTCTTATTTATCTTTTTTTGTTGTTATGGTAATGGGGGTTTCTTTTTTGTTAATTCTGGCAATCTTTCTACATTATTTACTAGAAACATATTTCTTGAATATAACCCTTATTATTATATAAGGAAGCATATTCTCATTTGTAATTTGATATGAATTATATGCCCAAAATACACATTACTCATCTGGCCTTACAGAAATGATAGTAAACATTTTGAAGAAAAAAAACATAAATTATGAATTTGCCATGAACTAGATATTT
The DNA here is from genome assembly GCA_035222895.1 of Strongylocentrotus droebachiensis. Classification (NCBI taxonomy): domain Eukaryota; kingdom Metazoa; phylum Echinodermata; class Echinoidea; order Camarodonta; family Strongylocentrotidae; genus Strongylocentrotus; species Strongylocentrotus droebachiensis. The sequence goes on from JAVYIG010017182.1 coordinate 23,443, forward strand.
TTGTTTTTAATTATTTTTTAATATTTGATTTGATTTGATTTTTTTTTTTTTTTTTTTTTTTTTTTTTTTGGGGGGGGGGGGGGTATATGCATGTGTGTGTGTGGGGGGGGGAGGGGGTGATACATATTTGTATTGGGGGTTGCAGTAAGAATGGATACACATAGTTTCTACTTATACTGTTGTATGTTTATATTCTTATAACTAGTTCTGACGACAACCAGAGTTCATCGGACGTCAAGAGACTAAAGAACAACACACTGTCACTCCCTCTCTCCCAAGTCATCATCTTAATGAGACCACTACCATCTCCAACTCTGCATCAACATCAACAAGCAACCAAGCACTTCCTTCCCCATGGTGAGGACTAGTACCATTCATAGTTAATAATATTGGCAATTTTAGTACAAAAATCAGGAATCTCTTGATAGCAAATTTATTGATAAGGAAATCAAATCGCATTTTATTCTTCAAGAAACATTGTAATTGAATTAAGCAATAACTCAATTACTAAATTATCAATAATAAGTAAATTCATAATTAAAAAAATACGATAAATTTTTCACTTTCTCAGGACAAAATCTAAGAGACAGAGAAGTGAGAGAACACCATCTCCTTCCCCCCATGCTAAGTCATCATTGGAAGAACAACACACTGTCACTCCCTCTCTCCCAAGTCATCCTCTTAATGAGACCACTACCATCTGGAACTCTGCATCAACATCAACAAGCAACCAAGCACTTCCTTCCCTATGGTGAGGACTAGTACCATTCATAGTTAATAATATTGGCAATTTTAGTACAAAAATCAGGAATCTCTTGATAGCAAATTTATTGATGAGGAAATCAAATCGCATTTTATTCTACAAGAAACATTGTAATTGAATTAAGCAATAACTCAATTACTAAATTATCAATAATAAGTCAATTCATAATTAAAAAATACGATAAATTTTTCACTTTCTCAGGACAAAATCTAAGAGACAGAGAAGTGAGAGAACACCATCTCCTTCCCCCCATCCTAAGTCATCCTTGGAAGAACAACACACTGTCACTCCCTCTCTCCAAGTCATCCTCTTAATGAGACCACTACCATCTGGAACTCTGCATCAACATCAACAGGCAACCAAGCACTTCCTTCCCCATGGTGAGGACTTGTACCATTCATAGTTAATAATATTGGCAATTTTAGTACAAAAATCAGGAATCTCTTGATAGCAAATTTATTGATAAGGAAAACAAATCACATTTTATTCTCCATCATCTTTATACATTTTTTAAAACTGTATACCAAATGTCTCACAAATTACAATAAATAAATTTATGTAGGCAAGAAACAAATACAATTACATCAGAATTATTGCAGTTTGAATACTACAATAAACATTGTAATTGAATTAAGCAATAACTGAATTAATAAATTATCAATTATATATTTATAAGTAAATACATAATTAAATAAATACCATCAATTTTTCACTTTCTCAGGACAAAATCTAAGAGACAGAGAAGTGAGAGAACACCATCTCCTTCCCCCCATCCTAAGTCATCCTTGGAAGAAGTGATGAAAGACCTTGCGCTGCAGGAGCACAACACCAAAATCCAACACATGGAGAAAGAACATGCTCTCAGAGTAGAAATCCTCGAACTCGAGAAGAAAGTACTCTTAAAGAAAATGGACCAACTGAACAGCCAACTTGAAATATAGTTGTGTTTGGTTTGTTTGGCAACTGCATCATTTGATCTTTCATATAGACATTAAAGGGGGAATAATTTGAGTTCTTGAAGTGTACTTTGTGCATCTGTGAATTATTTGTTACATTAAAATTCCTTGCTGGATGTCTGGCACTTTGAATGTAAGATTAAACATCTTATCAAATATTACAAATGAATACTGTGCAATTCTGTATAAAAGGATCTCGACTTGAACAATATTTTGAGGGCATGTGATAATACAGTGGGTTCACAATTGACATCTCCACAACCACCAAGCCGCGACAGGACAAATTTTCAGCTCTTTGGCTGACAACTCCCAACCGATGCAGCGCAGCAAAATACCAGCAACCAAATGAAATTACCATAAGTCATCAGTCAGTTAGACTGATGTTTTTAGAAAAAGCACAAAAATTTGACCTCAGATATGCTTTCCTAACATTCTCCATCAAGAATGTTCAAATAAATCTGATATGCCACAGCTTTTATTTTTTGTCAATATTTCAAATAATTCATTACCGGTAATAGTAATAAACATCACTAAACACTAGTGATAATAGGCGGCGCTGTGATTTGTGATTCCACCGTATCAGACACAATTGAGCATTTTTGAGCTGTTCTTCATTGTATGAGCACTTATATATTTTAGATATATTTTAGATATATATTTTTTCTAAAATGATGAAGTTTAAATACATGATGGTGGATAATTTCATTTATGATTTACCAATCGTTTTTAAAGATAAAGACCAGTTATGGTCACGCGATTGCATTGTGAAAGAAACGTGGAATCGATCAGAAAATGTTGATCTCCTAGCATATAAGTATTGGTGTGTACTGCAAGGTTCTGGAATCATCAAAATGATAAGAAATTTGGCCCAGTCTTAGGTAAGTTACAAGCACTGTACACAGAAAGATGTATATGGGACGACACATGCGTTTATCTCTCACACACCAATAGATAAACTAATTTACCAAATATATCAATAAGTAGGCGGTTTCCCGGCAAAATTTGTATCATCATGTATTAGTCAAAACATATTCTTTCACATGATTGGTAATAAGAGCTTCCATTTCATTTTTTGAAATTGGGACATTTCCAATACTGGTCTTTACCTTTAATGCAAACAGTAGTTTTGGTACAGTTTTCTTTTTTTTCTTTTTTTGAATGATCAGAATTACAATGGAAGTTGGTTACAATTTCTAACAGAACATTTTTGAAAATTTCATTTGTGTTTCAACACCTTTAGACATTCTTGAAGTTGTTCATACCCAAAGTTAAATCTTAAGAGCAGCTTCATGGAAAATCCCTCATATTTAGAGGAACTATACAATAGTAGAATACCACCCCATACGTTTTAATCGATGAAAGCGAATAAAGGGATGGTGAACGTATTGCAGAGTGAATTGAGCTTCTGAAACAGTACATAGTGGGTACTGTCATCAGATGAGTTTTCTCTCAATCATGCAAAATGCTCTCTTATCAGATTTTGCCTTCTCAGTTGACCTTCTAAGTTATTAGCACCAGGGGGAGGCAAATGGTCACCAGGAATTTCAGGCAGCACTTCTCCATCCACTTCTGGGTCACCGTGCTGAATAGAAATATTCCACAGTACTGCAACTGCAACAATTACTGTAAGTGTTGTTTGCAACTTCAAACGTAAACCATTCAGGCAGGGAAACCTTCGCTTCATTCTGCCAAATGTTCTTTCAATCACATTGCGACCTCTTTTATGTGCTCTGTTATAACGCTCTTCTGATGCCGTTCCGGGATGTAGAAGAGGTGTCATGAGGAATGGCTGAGAGGCATATCTATAAAGAAATGAAAAAGTACATCCATGATAAAACTCTATAATCTATTTATCATGGATTTATAGGATATGTACTTGCATCCTCTGTATGCTTTTCATATGCCATTTATTCTAAGGTTATCCATTTGAATAATAAAGCAGAGATCAATAAAGTTCATAAAACACTATAATACAGGAGAAAAAATAATGAAAGTTCCAGATGTTCAAACATTAAACAAAAAATATTTTATGAGGGGGGGGGGGGGGGGTTATAAAATTACAAGGCAATACGGATTAACACCCCTATGATGTTATTTATTTTTTGTGGATGAACTCACAATGGAAATGAGTAAAAACCATCTATCTATGGACAGAGAAGCTTCATCAATTAACATGAAAACAAGCATTTTGGAACAATGATTACATGTCCAGGTGGTCATTTTGAAACCCAACCCAGTTGGATGCAGAGGAGTTAGCTACGGGTATTCAAAATTTGATTTCTAATGGTATGGGATTAAAGAGTAAAGTGA
>JAVYIG010017183.1:0-27467 GCA_035222895.1 Strongylocentrotus droebachiensis
ATGAACGTCGATCAAGGGGGTCATCTGTCCGACCGTCCTGTACAAGTATATACAGGAATTCGCGCTATATGCACATTCATGTGCATGTGGCTTTTCAAGATTGGTAGAGCGCATGCTTTCCGATAATAGGATCCCGAGTTCGAACCTTTCCCACTGCCTTTTTGACCTTCATCAAAGCAATTTATCCACAATTATTGATACTTTATACTCGGGTGTATAAATGAATACCCTGTAGGAGGTAAGACCCCTCATGTACAAGATCTTCTCAATGCCCATGAGCCGCTTAGGAGGATTGCTCCCCAGGGAGTTGAGATGGTGCACACAATGTGCGCTGGCTTGCATTGTTTCCTATGACCGGCTAATAATATCATTGTAAAGCGCTAATCATCCAAAATTGGCGCTATATAACTCGAAATATAACTATTAATCATAACTTATACTTAACTGATATTGTCTTTAGTAATTATTACAATGCCTACGTTATTTAAGCACTTTGCAACTCCGAAACAAGAGGACACTGTAGTAACCACGATTAGACAGGGCTATGGGGACATTATTTGTATATATATGAATAGTATTTTATTTGTGATCATGAACGTCGATCAAGGGGGTCATCTGTCCGACTTCCTGTACAAGTATATACAGGAATTCGCGCTATATGCACATTCATGTGCATGTGGCTTTTCAAGATTGGTAGAGCGCATGCTTTCCGATAATAGGATCCCGAGTTCGAACCTTTCCCACTGCCTTTTTGACCTTCATCAAAGCAATTTATCCACAATTATTGATACTTTATACTCGGGTGTATAAATGAATACCCTGTAGGAGGTAAGACCCCTCATGTACAAGATCTTCTCAATGCCCATGAGCCGCTTAGGAGGATTGCTCCCCAGGGAGTTGAGATGGTGCACACAATGTGCGCTGGCTTGCATTGTTTCCTATGACCGGGCTAATAATATCATTGTAAAGCGCTAATCATCCAAAATTGGCGCTATATAACTCGAAATATAACTATTAATCATAACTTATACTTAACTGATATTGTCTTTAGTAATTATTACAATGCCTACGTTATTTAAGCACTTTGCAACTCCGAAACAAGAGGACACTGTAGTAACCACGATTAGACAGGGCTATGGGGACATTATTTGTATATATATGATTAGTATTTTATTTGTGATCATGAACGTCGATCAAGGGGGTCATCTGTCCGACCGTCCTGTACAAGTATATACAGGAATTCGCGCTATATGCACATTCATGTGCATGTGGCTTTTCAAGATTGGTAGAGCGCATGCTTTCCGATAATAGGATCCCGAGTTCGAACCTTTCCCACTGCCTTTTTGACCTTCATCAAAGCAATTTATCCACAATTATAGATGCTTTATACTCGGGTGTATAAATGAATACCCTGTAGGAGGTAAGACCCCTCATGTACAAGATCTTCTCAATGCCCATGAGCCGCTTAGGAGGATTGCTCCCCAGGGAGTTGAGATGGTGCACACAATGTGCGCTGGCTTGCATTGTTTCCTATGACCGGGCTAATAATATCATTGTAAAGCGCTCATCATTCAAAATTGGCGCTATATAACTCGAAATATAACTTTTAATTATAACTTATTATAGTTATTATAGTTAACTAATACTGGCTTTAGTAATTATTACAATGCCTACGTTATTTAAGTACTTTGCAACTCCGAAACAAGAGGACACTGTAGTAACCACTATTAGACAGGGCTATGGGGACATTATTTGTATATATATGATTAGTATTTTATTTGTGATCATGAACGTCGATCAAGGGGGTCATCTGTCCGACTTCCTGTACAAGTATATACAGGAATTCGCGCTATATGCACATTCATGTGCATGTGGCTTTTCAAGATTGGTAGAGCGCATGCTTTCCGATAATAGGATCCCGAGTTCGAACCTTTCCCACTGCCTTTTTGACCTTCATCAAAGCAATTTATCCACAAGTATTGATGCTTTATACTCGGGTGTATAAATGAATACCCTGTAGGAGGTAAGACCCCTCATGTACAAGATCTTCTCAATGCCCATGAGCCGCTTAGGAGGATTGCTCCCCAGGGAGTTGAGATGGTGCACACAATGTGCGCTGGCTTGCATTGTTTCCTATGACCGGGTTAATAATATCATTGTAAAGCGCTAATCATCCAATATTGGCGCTATATAACTCGAAATATAACTTTTAATCATAACTTATTATAGTTATTATAGTTAACTGATATTGGCTTTAGTAATTATTACAATGCCTACGTTATTTAAGCACTTTGCAACTCCGAAACAAGAGGACACTGTAGTAACCACGATTAGACAGGGCTATGGGGTCATTATTTGTATATATATGATTAGTATTTTATTTGTGATCATGAACGTCGATCAAGGGGGTCATCTGTCCGACCGTCCTGTACAAGTATATACAGGAATTCGCGCTATATGCACATTCATGTGCATGTGGCTTTTCAAGATTGGTAGAGCGCATGCTTTCCGATAATAGGATCCCGAGTTCGAACCTTTCCCACTGCCTTTTTGACCTTCATCAAAGCAATTTATCCACAATTATAGATGCTTTATACTCGGGTGTATAAATGAATACCCTGTAGGAGGTAAGACCCCTCATGTACAAGATCTTCTCAATGCCCATGAGCCGCTTAGGAGGATTGCTCCCCAGGGAGTTGAGATGGTGCACACAATGTGCGCTGGCTTGCATTGTTTCCTATGACCGGGTTAATAATATCATTGTAAAGCGCTAATCATCCAATATTGGCGCTATATAACTCGAAATATAACTTTTAATCATAACTTATTATAGTTATTATAGTTAACTGATATTGGCTTTAGTAATTATTACAATGCCTACGTTATTTAAGCACTTTGCAACTCCGAAACAAGAGGACACTGTAGTAACCACGATTAGACAGGGCTATGGGGTCATTATTTGTATATATATGATTAGTATTTTATTTGTGATCATGAACGTCGATCAAGGGGGTCATCTGTCCGACCGTCCTGTACAAGTATATACAGGAATTCGCGCTATATGCACATTCATGTGCATGTGGCTTTTCAAGATTGGTAGAGCGCATGCTTTCCGATAATAGGATCCCGAGTTCGAACCTTTCCCACTGCCTTTTTGACCTTCATCAAAGCAATTTATCCACAATTATAGATGCTTTATACTCGGGTGTATAAATGAATACCCTGTAGGAGGTAAGACCCCTCATGTACAAGATCTTCTCAATGCCCATGAGCCGCTTAGGAGGATTGCTCCCCAGGGAGTTGAGATGGTGCACACAATGTGCGCTGGCTTGCATTGTTTCCTATGACCGGGCTAATAATATCATTGTAAAGCGCTCATCATTCAAAATTGGCGCTATATAACTCAAAATATAACTTTTAATTATAACTTATTATAGTTATTATAGTTAACTAATATTGGCTTTAGTAATTATTACAATGCCTACGTTATTTAAGCACTTTGCAACTCCGAAACAAGAGGACACTGTAGTAACCACGATTAGACAGGGCTATGGGGACATTATTTGTATATATATGAATAGTATTTTATTTGTGATCATGAACGTCGATCAAGGGGGTCATCTGTCCGACTTCCTGTACAAGTATATACAGGAATTCGCGCTATATGCACATTCATGTGCATGTGGCTTTTCAAGATTGGTAGAGCGCATGCTTTCCGATAATAGGATCCCGAGTTCGAACCTTTCCCACTGCCTTTTTGACCTTCATCAAAGCAATTTATCCACAATTATTGATACTTTATACTCGGGTGTATAAATGAATACCCTGTAGGAGGTAAGACCCCTCATGTACAAGATCTTCTCAATGCCCATGAGCCGCTTAGGAGGATTGCTCCCCAGGGAGTTGAGATGGTGCACACAATGTGCGCTGGCTTGCATTGTTTCCTATGACCGGGCTAATAATATCATTGTAAAGCGCTAATCATCCAAAATTGGCGCTATATAACTCGAAATATAACTATTAATCATAACTTATACTTAACTGATATTGTCTTTAGTAATTATTACAATGCCTACGTTATTTAAGCACTTTGCAACTCCGAAACAAGAGGACACTGTAGTAACCACGATTAGACAGGGCTATGGGGACATTATTTGTATATGATTAGTATTTTATTTGTGATCATGAACGTCGATCAAGGGGGTCATCTGTCCGACTTCCTGTACAGGAATTCGCGCTATATGCACATTCATGTGCATGTGGCTTTTCAAGATTGATAGAGCGCATGCTTTCCGATAATAGGATCCCGAGTTCGAACCTTTCCCACTGCCTTTTTGACCTTCATCAAAGCAATTTATCCACAAGTATTGATGCTTTATACTCGGGTGTATAAATGAATACCCTGTAAAAGGTAAGACCCCTCATGTACAAGATCTTCTCAATGCCCATGAGCCGCTTAGGAGGATTGCTCCCCAGGGAGTTGAGATGGTGCACACAATGTGCGCTGGCTTGCATTGTTTCCTATGACCAGGCTAATAATATCATTGTTAAGCGCTAATCATTCAAAATTGGCGCTATATAACTCGAAATATAACTTTTAATCATAACTTATTATAGTTATTATAGTTAACTGATATTGGCTTTAGTAATTATTACAATGCCTACGTTATTTAAGCACTTTGCAACTCCGAAACAAGAGGACACTGTAGTAACCACGATTAGACAGGGCTATGGGGACATTATTTGTATATATATGATTAGTATTTTATTTGTGATCATGAACGTCGATCAAGGGGGTCATCTGTCCGACCGTCCTGTACAAGTATATACAGGAATTCGCGCTATATGCACATTCATGTGCATGTGGCTTTTCAAGATTGGTAGAGCGCATGCTTTCCGATAATAGGATCCCGAGTTCGAACCTTTCCCACTGCCTTTTTGACCTTCATCAAAGCAATTTATCCACAATTATTGATGCTTTATACTCGGGTGTATAAATGAATACCCTGTAGGAGGTAAGACCCCTCATGTACAAGATCTTCTCAATGCCCATGAGCCGCTTAGGAGGATTGCTCCCCAGGGAGTTGAGATGGTGCACACAATGTGCGCTGGCTTGCATTGTTTCCTATGACCAGGCTAATAATATCATTGTTAAGCGCTAATCATTCAAAATTGGCGCTATATAACTCGAAATATAACTTTTAATCATAACTTATTATAGTTATTATAGTTAACTGATATTGGCTTTAGTAATTATTACAATGCCTACGTTATTTAAGCACTTTGCAACTCCGAAACAAGAGGACACTGTAGTAACCACGATTAGACAGGGCTATGGGGACATTATTTGTATATATATGATTAGTATTTTATTTGTGATCATGAACGTCGATCAAGGGGGTCATCTGTCCGACCGTCCTGTACAAGTATATACAGGAATTCGCGCTATATGCACATTCATGTGCATGTGGCTTTTCAAGATTGGTAGAGCGCATGCTTTCCGATAATAGGATCCCGAGTTCGAACCTTTCCCACTGCCTTTTTGACCTTCATCAAAGCAATTTATCCACAATTATTGATGCTTTATACTCGGGTGTATAAATGAATACCCTGTAGGAGGTAAGACCCCTCATGTACAAGATCTTCTCAATGCCCATGAGCCGCTTAGGAGTATTGCTCCCCAGGGAGTTGAGATGGTGCACACAATGTGCGCTGGCTTGCATTGTTTCCTATGACCGGGCTAATAATATCATTGTAAAGCGCTCATCATTCAAAATTGGCGCTATATTACTCGAAATATAACTTTTAATTATAACTTATTATAGTTATTATAGTTAACTAATATTGGCTTTAGTAATTATTATTACAATGCCTACGTTATTTAAGCACTTTGCAACTCCGAAACAAGAGGACACTGTAGTAACCACGATTAGACAGGGCTATGGGGACATTATTTGTATATATATGAATAGTATTTTATTTGTGATCATGAACGTCGATCAAGGGGGTCATCTGTCCGACTTCCTGTACAAGTATATACAGGAATTCGCGCTATATGCACATTCATGTGCATGTGGCTTTTCAAGATTGGTAGAGCGCATGCTTTCCGATAATAGGATCCCGAGTTCGAACCTTTCCCACTGCCTTTTTGACCTTCATCAAAGCAATTTATCCACAATTATTGATACTTTATACTCGGGTGTATAAATGAATACCCTGTAGGAGGTAAGACCCCTCATGTACAAGATCTTCTCAATGCCCATGAGCCGCTTAGGAGGATTGCTCCCCAGGGAGTTGAGATGGTGCACACAATGTGCGCTGGCTTGCATTGTTTCCTATGACCGGGCTAATAATATCATTGTAAAGCGCTAATCATCCAAAATTGGCGCTATATAACTCGAAATATAACTATTAATCATAACTTATACTTAACTGATATTGTCTTTAGTAATTATTACAATGCCTACGTTATTTAAGCACTTTGCAACTCCGAAACAAGAGGACACTGTAGTAACCACGATTAGACAGGGCTATGGGGACATTATTTGTATATATATGATTAGTATTTTATTTGTGATCATGAACGTCGATCAAGGGGGTCATCTGTCCGACCGTCCTGTACAAGTATATACAGGAATTCGCGCTATATGCACATTCATGTGCATGTGGCTTTTCAAGATTGGTAGAGCGCATGCTTTCCGATAATAGGATCCCGAGTTCGAACCTTTCCCACTGCCTTTTTGACCTTCATCAAAGCAATTTATCCACAATTATAGATGCTTTATACTCGGGTGTATAAATGAATACCCTGTAGGAGGTAAGACCCCTCATGTACAAGATCTTCTCAATGCCCATGAGCCGCTTAGGAGGATTGCTCCCCAGGGAGTTGAGATGGTGCACACAATGTGCGCTGGCTTGCATTGTTTCCTATGACCGGGCTAATAATATCATTGTAAAGCGCTAATCATCCAAAATTGGCGCTATATAACTCGAAATATAACTATTAATCATAACTTATACTTAACTGATATTGTCTTTAGTAATTATTACAATGCCTACGTTATTTAAGCACTTTGCAACTCCGAAACAAGAGGACACTGTAGTAACCACGATTAGACAGGGCTATGGGGACATTATTTGTATATATATGATTAGTATTTTATTTGTGATCATGAACGTCGATCAAGGGGGTCATCTGTCCGACCGTCCTGTACAAGTATATACAGGAATTCGCGCTATATGCACATTCATGTGCATGTGGCTTTTCAAGATTGGTAGAGCGCATGCTTTCCGATAATAGGATCCCGAGTTCGAACCTTTCCCACTGCCTTTTTGACCTTCATCAAAGCAATTTATCCACAATTATAGATGCTTTATACTCGGGTGTATAAATGAATACCCTGTAGGAGGTAAGACCCCTCATGTACAAGATCTTCTCAATGCCCATGAGCCGCTTAGGAGGATTGCTCCCCAGGGAGTTGAGATGGTGCACACAATGTGCGCTGGCTTGCATTGTTTCCTATGACCGGGCTAATAATATCATTGTAAAGCGCTCATCATTCAAAATTGGCGCTATATAACTCGAAATATAACTTTTAATTATAACTTATTATAGTTATTATAGTTAACTAATACTGGCTTTAGTAATTATTACAATGCCTACGTTATTTAAGTACTTTGCAACTCCGAAACAAGAGGACACTGTAGTAACCACTATTAGACAGGGCTATGGGGACATTATTTGTATATATATGATTAGTATTTTATTTGTGATCATGAACGTCGATCAAGGGGGTCATCTGTCCGACTTCCTGTACAAGTATATACAGGAATTCGCGCTATATGCACATTCATGTGCATGTGGCTTTTCAAGATTGGTAGAGCGCATGCTTTCCGATAATAGGATCCCGAGTTCGAACCTTTCCCACTGCCTTTTTGACCTTCATCAAAGCAATTTATCCACAAGTATTGATGCTTTATACTCGGGTGTATAAATGAATACCCTGTAGGAGGTAAGACCCCTCATGTACAAGATCTTCTCAATGCCCATGAGCCGCTTAGGAGGATTGCTCCCCAGGGAGTTGAGATGGTGCACACAATGTGCGCTGGCTTGCATTGTTTCCTATGACCGGGTTAATAATATCATTGTAAAGCGCTAATCATCCAATATTGGCGCTATATAACTCGAAATATAACTTTTAATCATAACTTATTATAGTTATTATAGTTAACTGATATTGGCTTTAGTAATTATTACAATGCCTACGTTATTTAAGTACTTTGCAACTCCGAAACAAGAGGACACTGTAGTAACCACTATTAGACAGGGCTATGGGGACATTATTTGTATATATATGATTAGTATTTTATTTGTGATCATGAACGTCGATCAAGGGGGTCATCTGTCCGACCGTCCTGTACAAGTATATACAGGAATTCGCGCTATATGCACATTCATGATTGTGCATGTGGCTTTTTCAGATTGGTAGAGCGCATGCTTTCCGATAATAGGATCCCGAGTTCGAACCTTTCCCACTGCCTTTTTGACCTTCATCAAGGCAATTTATCCACAATTATTGATGCTTTATACTCGGGTGTATAAATGAATACCCTGTAGAAGGTAAGACCCCTCATGTACAAGATCTTCTCAATGCCCATGAGCCGCTTAGGAGGATTGCTCCCCAGGGAGTTGAGATGGTGCACACAATGTGCGCTGGCTTGCATTGTTTCCTATGACCGGGCTAATAATATCATTGTTAAGCGCTAATCATCCAAAATTGGCGCTATATAACTCGAAATATAACTTTTAATCATAACTTATTATAGTTATTATAGTTAACTGATATTGGCTTTAGTAATTATTACAATGCCTATATTATTTAAGCACTTTGCAACTCCGAAACAAGAGGACACTGTAGTAACCACGATTAGACAGGGCTATGGGGACATTATTTGTATATATATGATTAGTATTTTATTTGTGATCATGAACGTCGATCAAGGGGGTCATCTGTCCGACCGTCCTGTACAAGTATATACAGGAATTCGCGCTATATGCACATTCATGTGCATGTGGCTTTTCAAGATTGGTAGAGCGCATGCTTTCCGATAATAGGATCCCGAGTTCGAACCTTTCCCACTGCCTTTTTGACCTTCATCAAAGCAATTTATCCACAATTATAGAGGCTTTATACTCGGGTGTATAAATGAATACCCTGTAGGAGGTAAGACCCCTCATGTACAAGATCTTCTCAATGCCCATGAGCCGCTTAGGAGGATTGCTCCCCAGGGAGTTGAGATGGTGCACACAATGTGTGCTGGCTTGCATTGTTTCCTATGACCGGGCTAATAATATCATTGTAAAGCGCTCATCATTCAAAATTGGCGCTATATAACTCGAAATATAACTTTTAATTATAACTTATTATAGTTATTATAGTTAACTAATACTGGCTTTAGTAATTATTACAATGCCTACGTTATTTAAGTACTTTGCAACTCCGAAACAAGAGGACACTGTAGTAACCACGATTAGACAGGGCTATGGGGACATTATTTGTATATATATGATTAGTATTTTATTTGTGATCATGAACGTCGATCAAGGGGGTCATCTGTCCGACTTCCTGTACAGGAATTCGCGCTATATGCACATTCATGTGCATGTGGCTTTTCAAGATTGGTAGAGCGCATGCTTTCCGATAATAGGATCCCGAGTTCGAACCTTTCCCACTGCCTTTTTGACCTTCATCAAAGCAATTTATCCACAATTATTGATGCTTTATACTCGGGTGTATAAATGAATACCCTGTAGGAGGTAAGACCCCTCATGTACAAGATCTTCTCAATGCCCATGAGCCGCTTAGGAGGATTGCTCCCCAGGGAGTTGAGATGGTGCACACAATGTGCGCTGGCTTGCATTGTTTCCTATGACCGGGTTAATAATATCATTGTAAAGCGCTAATCATCCAAAATTGGCGCTATATAACTCGAAATATAACTTTTAATCATAACTTATTATAGTTATTATAGTTAACTGATATTGGCTTTAGTAATTATTACAATGCCTACGTTATTTAAGCACTTTGCAACTCCGGAACAAGAGGACACTGTAGTAACCACGATTAGACAGGGCTATGGGGACATTATTTGTATATATATGATTAGTATTTTATTTGTGATCATGAACGTCGATCAAGGGAGTCATCTGTCCGACTTCCTGTACAAGTATATATACAGGAATTCGCGCTATATGCACATTCATGATTGTGCATGTGGATTTTCAAGATTGGTAGAGCGCATGCTTTCCGATAATAGGATCCCGAGTTCGAACCTTTCCCACTGCCTTTTTGACCTTCATCAAGGCAATTTATCCACAATTATTGATGCTTTATACTCGGGTGTATAAATGAATACCCTGTAGAAGGTAAGACCCCTCATGTACAAGATCTTCTCAATGCCCATGAGCCGCTTAGGAGGATTGCTCCCCAGGGAGTTGAGATGGTGCACACAATGTGCGCTGGCTTGCATTGTTTCCTATGACCGGGCTAATAATATCATTGTAAAGCGCTCATCATCCAAAATTGGCGCTATATAACTCGAAAAATAACTTTTAATTATAACTTATTATAGTTATTATAGTTAACTAATACTGGCTTTAGTAATTATTACAATGCCTACGTTATTTAAGTACTTTGCAACTCCGAAACAAGAGGACACTGTAGTAACCACTATTAGACAGGGCTATGGGGACATTATTTGTATATATATGATTAGTATTTTATTTGTGATCATGAACGTCGATCAAGGGGGTCATCTGTCCGACTTCCTGTACAGGAATTCGCGCTATATGCACATTCATGTGCATGTGGCTTTTCAAGATTGGTAGAGCGCATGCTTTCCGATAATAGGATCCCGAGTTCGAACCTTTCCCACTGCCTTTTTGACCTTCATCAAAGCAATTTATCCACAAGTATTGATGCTTTATACTCGGGTGTATAAATGAATATCCTGTAGGAGGTAAGACCCCTCATGTACAAGATCTTCTCAATGCCCATGAGCCGCTTAGGAGGATTGCTCCCCAGGGAGTTGAGATGGTGCACACAATGTGCGCTGACTTGCATTGTTTCCTATGACCGGGTTAATAATATCATTGTAAAGCGCTAATCATCCAAAATTGGCGCTATATAACTCGAAATATAACTTTTAATCATAACTTATTATAGTTATTATAGTTAACTGATATTGGCTTTAGTAATTATTACAATGCCTACGTTATTTAAGCACTTTGCAACTCCGAAACAAGAGGACACTGTAGTAACCACGATTAGACAGGGCTATGGGGACATTATTTGTATATATATGATTAGTATTTTATTTGTGATCATGAACGTCGATCAAGGGGGGTCATCTGTCCGACTTCCTGTACAAGTATATACAGGAATTCGCGCTATATGCACATTCATGTGCATGTGGCTTTTCAAGATTGGTAGAGCGCATGCTTTCCGATAATAGGATCCCGAGTTCGAACCTTTCCCACTGCCTTTTTGACCTTCATCAAAGCAATTTATCCACAATTATTGATGCCTTATACTCGGGTGTATAAATGAATACCCTGTAGGAGGTAAGACCCCTCATGTACAAGATCTTCTCAATGCCCATGAGCCGCTTAGGAGGATTGCTCCCCAGGGAGTTGAGATGGTGCACACAATGTGCGCTGGCTTGCATTGTTTCCTATGACCGGGTTAATAATATCATTGTAAAGCGCTAATCATCCAAAATTGGCGCTATATAACTCGAAATATAACTTTTAATCATAACTTATTATAGTTATTATAGTTAACTGATATTGGCTTTAGTAATATTACAATGCCTACGTTATTTAAGCACTTTGCAACTCCGAAACAAGAGGACACTGTAGTAACCACGATTAGACAGGGCTATGGGGTCATTATTTGTATATATATGATTAGTAATTTATTTGTGATCATGAACGTCGATCAAGGGGGTCATCTGTCCGACCGTCCTGTACAAGTATATACAGGAATTCGCGCTATATGCACATTCATGTGCATGTGGCTTTTCAAGATTGGTAGAGCGCATGCTTTCCGATAATAGGATCCCGAGTTCGAACCTTTCCCACTGCCTTTTTGACCTTCATCAAAGCAATTTATCCACAATTATTGATACTTTATACTCGGGTGTATAAATGAATACCCTGTAGGAGGTAAGACCCCTCATGTACAAGATCTTCTCAATGCCCATGAGCCGCTTAGGAGGATTGCTCCCCAGGGAGTTGAGATGGTGCACACAATGTGCGCTGGCTTGCATTGTTTCCTATGACCGGGCTAATAATATCATTGTAAAGCGCTAATCATCCAAAATTGGCGCTATATAACTCGAAATATAACTATTAATCATAACTTATACTTAACTGATATTGTCTTTAGTAATTATTACAATGCCTACGTTATTTAAGCACTTTGCAACTCCGAAACAAGAGGACACTGTAGTAACCACGATTAGACAGGGCTATGGGGACATTATTTGTATATATATGAATAGTATTTTATTTGTGATCATGAACGTCGATCAAGGGGGTCATCTGTCCGACTTCCTGTACAAGTATATACAGGAATTCGCGCTATATGCACATTCATGTGCATGTGGCTTTTCAAGATTGGTAGAGCGCATGCTTTCCGATAATAGGATCCCGAGTTCGAACCTTTCCCACTGCCTTTTTGACCTTCATCAAAGCAATTTATCCACAATTATTGATACTTTATACTCGGGTGTATAAATGAATACCCTGTAGGAGGTAAGACCCCTCATGTACAAGATCTTCTCAATGCCCATGAGCCGCTTAGGAGGATTGCTCCCCAGGGAGTTGAGATGGTGCACACAATGTGCGCTGGCTTGCATTGTTTCCTATGACCGGGCTAATAATATCATTGTAAAGCGCTAATCATCCAAAATTGGCGCTATATAACTCGAAATATAACTATTAATCATAACTTATACTTAACTGATATTGTCTTTAGTAATTATTACAATGCCTACGTTATTTAAGCACTTTGCAACTCCGAAACAAGAGGACACTGTAGTAACCACGATTAGACAGGGCTATGGGGACATTATTTGTATATATATGATTAGTATTTTATTTGTGATCATGAACGTCGATCAAGGGGGTCATCTGTCCGACCGTCCTGTACAAGTATATACAGGAATTCGCGCTATATGCACATTCATGTGCATGTGGCTTTTCAAGATTGGTAGAGCGCATGCTTTCCGATAATAGGATCCCGAGTTCGAACCTTTCCCACTGCCTTTTTGACCTTCATCAAAGCAATTTATCCACAATTATAGATGCTTTATACTCGGGTGTATAAATGAATACCCTGTAGGAGGTAAGACCCCTCATGTACAAGATCTTCTCAATGCCCATGAGCCGCTTAGGAGGATTGCTCCCCAGGGAGTTGAGATGGTGCACACAATGTGCGCTGGCTTGCATTGTTTCCTATGACCGGGCTAATAATATCATTGTAAAGCGCTCATCATTCAAAATTGGCGCTATATAACTCGAAATATAACTTTTAATTATAACTTATTATAGTTATTATAGTTAACTAATACTGGCTTTAGTAATTATTACAATGCCTACGTTATTTAAGTACTTTGCAACTCCGAAACAAGAGGACACTGTAGTAACCACTATTAGACAGGGCTATGGGGACATTATTTGTATATATATGATTAGTATTTTATTTGTGATCATGAACGTCGATCAAGGGGGTCATCTGTCCGACTTCCTGTACAAGTATATACAGGAATTCGCGCTATATGCACATTCATGTGCATGTGGCTTTTCAAGATTGGTAGAGCGCATGCTTTCCGATAATAGGATCCCGAGTTCGAACCTTTCCCACTGCCTTTTTGACCTTCATCAAAGCAATTTATCCACAAGTATTGATGCTTTATACTCGGGTGTATAAATGAATACCCTGTAGGAGGTAAGACCCCTCATGTACAAGATCTTCTCAATGCCCATGAGCCGCTTAGGAGGATTGCTCCCCAGGGAGTTGAGATGGTGCACACAATGTGCGCTGGCTTGCATTGTTTCCTATGACCGGGTTAATAATATCATTGTAATGCGCTAATCATCCAATATTGGCGCTATATAACTCGAAATATAACTTTTAATCATAACTTATTATAGTTATTATAGTTAACTGATATTGGCTTTAGTAATTATTACAATGCCTACGTTATTTAAGCACTTTGCAACTCCGAAACAAGAGGACACTGTAGTAACCACGATTAGACAGGGCTATGGGGTCATTATTTGTATATATATGATTAGTATTTTATTTGTGATCATGAACGTCGATCAAGGGGGTCATCTGTCCGACCGTCCTGTACAAGTATATACAGGAATTCGCGCTATATGCACATTCATGTGCATGTGGCTTTTCAAGATTGGTAGAGCGCATGCTTTCCGATAATAGGATCCCGAGTTCGAACCTTTCCCACTGCCTTTTTGACCTTCATCAAAGCAATTTATCCACAATTATAGATGCTTTATACTCGGGTGTATAAATGAATACCCTGTAGGAGGTAAGACCCCTCATGTACAAGATCTTCTCAATGCCCATGAGCCGCTTAGGAGGATTGCTCCCCAGGGAGTTGAGATGGTGCACACAATGTGCGCTGGCTTGCATTGTTTCCTATGACCGGGTTAATAATATCATTGTAAAGCGCTAATCATCCAATATTGGCGCTATATAACTCGAAATATAACTTTTAATCATAACTTATTATAGTTATTATAGTTAACTGATATTGGCTTTAGTAATTATTACAATGCCTACGTTATTTAAGCACTTTGCAACTCCGAAACAAGAGGACACTGTAGTAACCACGATTAGACAGGGCTATGGGGTCATTATTTGTATATATATGATTAGTATTTTATTTGTGATCATGAACGTCGATCAAGGGGGTCATCTGTCCGACCGTCCTGTACAAGTATATACAGGAATTCGCGCTATATGCACATTCATGTGCATGTGGCTTTTCAAGATTGGTAGAGCGCATGCTTTCCGATAATAGGATCCCGAGTTCGAACCTTTCCCACTGCCTTTTTGACCTTCATCAAAGCAATTTATCCACAATTATAGATGCTTTATACTCGGGTGTATAAATGAATACCCTGTAGGAGGTAAGACCCCTCATGTACAAGATCTTCTCAATGCCCATGAGCCGCTTAGGAGGATTGCTCCCCAGGGAGTTGAGATGGTGCACACAATGTGCGCTGGCTTGCATTGTTTCCTATGACCGGGCTAATAATATCATTGTAAAGCGCTCATCATTCAAAATTGGCGCTATATAACTCAAAATATAACTTTTAATTATAACTTATTATAGTTATTATAGTTAACTAATATTGGCTTTAGTAATTATTACAATGCCTACGTTATTTAAGCACTTTGCAACTCCGAAACAAGAGGACACTGTAGTAACCACGATTAGACAGGGCTATGGGGACATTATTTGTATATATATGAATAGTATTTTATTTGTGATCATGAACGTCGATCAAGGGGGTCATCTGTCCGACTTCCTGTACAAGTATATACAGGAATTCGCGCTATATGCACATTCATGTGCATGTGGCTTTTCAAGATTGGTAGAGCGCATGCTTTCCGATAATAGGACCCCGAGTTCGAACCTTTCCCACTGCCTTTTTGACCTTCATCAAAGCAATTTATCCACAATTATTGATACTTTATACTCGGGTGTATAAATGAATACCCTGTAGGAGGTAAGACCCCTCATGTACAAGATCTTCTCAATGCCCATGAGCCGCTTAGGAGGATTGCTCCCCAGGGAGTTGAGATGGTGCACACAATGTGCGCTGGCTTGCATTGTTTCCTATGACCGGGCTAATAATATCATTGTAAAGCGCTAATCATCCAAAATTGGCGCTATATAACTCGAAATATAACTATTAATCATAACTTATACTTAACTGATATTGTCTTTAGTAATTATTACAATGCCTACGTTATTTAAGCACTTTGCAACTCCGAAACAAGAGGACACTGTAGTAACCACGATTAGACAGGGCTATGGGGACATTATTTGTATATGATTAGTATTTTATTTGTGATCATGAACGTCGATCAAGGGGGTCATCTGTCCGACTTCCTGTACAGGAATTCGCGCTATATGCACATTCATGTGCATGTGGCTTTTCAAGATTGATAGAGCGCATGCTTTCCGATAATAGGATCCCGAGTTCGAACCTTTCCCACTGCCTTTTTGACCTTCATCAAAGCAATTTATCCACAAGTATTGATGCTTTATACTCGGGTGTATAAATGAATACCCTGTAAAAGGTAAGACCCCTCATGTACAAGATCTTCTCAATGCCCATGAGCCGCTTAGGAGGATTGCTCCCCAGGGAGTTGAGATGGTGCACACAATGTGCGCTGGCTTGCATTGTTTCCTATGACCAGGCTAATAATATCATTGTTAAGCGCTAATCATTCAAAATTGGCGCTATATAACTCGAAATATAACTTTTAATCATAACTTATTATAGTTATTATAGTTAACTGATATTGGCTTTAGTAATTATTACAATGCCTACGTTATTTAAGCACTTTGCAACTCCGAAACAAGAGGACACTGTAGTAACCACGATTAGACAGGGCTATGGGGACATTATTTGTATATATATGATTAGTATTTTATTTGTGATCATGAACGTCGATCAAGGGGGTCATCTGTCCGACCGTCCTGTACAAGTATATACAGGAATTCGCGCTATATGCACATTCATGTGCATGTGGCTTTTCAAGATTGGTAGAGCGCATGCTTTCCGATAATAGGATCCCGAGTTCGAACCTTTCCCACTGCCTTTTTGACCTTCATCAAAGCAATTTATCCACAATTATTGATGCTTTATACTCGGGTGTATAAATGAATACCCTGTAGGAGGTAAGACCCCTCATGTACAAGATCTTCTCAATGCCCATGAGCCGCTTAGGAGGATTGCTCCCCAGGGAGTTGAGATGGTGCACACAATGTGCGCTGGCTTGCATTGTTTCCTATGACCAGGCTAATAATATCATTGTTAAGCGCTAATCATTCAAAATTGGCGCTATATAACTCGAAATATAACTTTTAATCATAACTTATTATAGTTATTATAGTTAACTGATATTGGCTTTAGTAATTATTACAATGCCTACGTTATTTAAGCACTTTGCAACTCCGAAACAAGAGGACACTGTAGTAACCACGATTAGACAGGGCTATGGGGACATTATTTGTATATATATGATTAGTATTTTATTTGTGATCATGAACGTCGATCAAGGGGGTCATCTGTCCGACCGTCCTGTACAAGTATATACAGGAATTCGCGCTATATGCACATTCATGTGCATGTGGCTTTTCAAGATTGGTAGAGCGCATGCTTTCCGATAATAGGATCCCGAGTTCGAACCTTTCCCACTGCCTTTTTGACCTTCATCAAAGCAATTTATCCACAATTATTGATGCTTTATACTCGGGTGTATAAATGAATACCCTGTAGGAGGTAAGACCCCTCATGTACAAGATCTTCTCAATGCCCATGAGCCGCTTAGGAGTATTGCTCCCCAGGGAGTTGAGATGGTGCACACAATGTGCGCTGGCTTGCATTGTTTCCTATGACCGGGCTAATAATATCATTGTAAAGCGCTCATCATTCAAAATTGGCGCTATATTACTCGAAATATAACTTTTAATTATAACTTATTATAGTTATTATAGTTAACTAATATTGGCTTTAGTAATTATTATTACAATGCCTACGTTATTTAAGCACTTTGCAACTCCGAAACAAGAGGACACTGTAGTAACCACGATTAGACAGGGCTATGGGGACATTATTTGTATATATATGAATAGTATTTTATTTGTGATCATGAACGTCGATCAAGGGGGTCATCTGTCCGACTTCCTGTACAAGTATATACAGGAATTCGCGCTATATGCACATTCATGTGCATGTGGCTTTTCAAGATTGGTAGAGCGCATGCTTTCCGATAATAGGATCCCGAGTTCGAACCTTTCCCACTGCCTTTTTGACCTTCATCAAAGCAATTTATCCACAATAATTATTGATACTTTATACTCGGGTGTATAAATGAATACCCTGTAGGAGGTAAGACCCCTCATGTACAAGATCTTCTCAATGCCCATGAGCCGCTTAGGAGGATTGCTCCCCAGGGAGTTGAGATGGTGCACACAATGTGCGCTGGCTTGCATTGTTTCCTATGACCGGGCTAATAATATCATTGTAAAGCGCTAATCATCCAAAATTGGCGCTATATAACTCGAAATATAACTATTAATCATAACTTATACTTAACTGATATTGTCTTTAGTAATTATTACAATGCCTACGTTATTTAAGCACTTTGCAACTCCGAAACAAGAGGACACTGTAGTAACCACGATTAGACAGGGCTATGGGGACATTATTTGTATATATATGATTAGTATTTTATTTGTGATCATGAACGTCGATCAAGGGGGTCATCTGTCCGACCGTCCTGTACAAGTATATACAGGAATTCGCGCTATATGCACATTCATGTGCATGTGGCTTTTCAAGATTGGTAGAGCGCATGCTTTCCGATAATAGGATCCCGAGTTCGAACCTTTCCCACTGCCTTTTTGACCTTCATCAAAGCAATTTATCCACAATTATAGATGCTTTATACTCGGGTGTATAAATGAATACCCTGTAGGAGGTAAGACCCCTCATGTACAAGATCTTCTCAATGCCCATGAGCCGCTTAGGAGGATTGCTCCCCAGGGAGTTGAGATGGTGCACACAATGTGCGCTGGCTTGCATTGTTTCCTATGACCGGGCTAATAATATCATTGTAAAGCGCTCATCATTCAAAATTGGCGCTATATAACTCGAAATATAACTTTTAATTATAACTTATTATAGTTATTATAGTTAACTAATACTGGCTTTAGTAATTATTACAATGCCTACGTTATTTAAGTACTTTGCAACTCCGAAACAAGAGGACACTGTAGTAACCACTATTAGACAGGGCTATGGGGACATTATTTGTATATATATGATTAGTATTTTATTTGTGATCATGAACGTCGATCAAGGGGGTCATCTGTCCGACTTCCTGTACAAGTATATACAGGAATTCGCGCTATATGCACATTCATGTGCATGTGGCTTTTCAAGATTGGTAGAGCGCATGCTTTCCGATAATAGGATCCCGAGTTCGAACCTTTCCCACTGCCTTTTTGACCTTCATCAAAGCAATTTATCCACAAGTATTGATGCTTTATACTCGGGTGTATAAATGAATACCCTGTAGGAGGTAAGACCCCTCATGTACAAGATCTTCTCAATGCCCATGAGCCGCTTAGGAGGATTGCTCCCCAGGGAGTTGAGATGGTGCACACAATGTGCGCTGGCTTGCATTGTTTCCTATGACCGGGTTAATAATATCATTGTAAAGCGCTAATCATCCAAAATTGGCGCTATATAACTCGAAATATAACTTTTAATCATAACTTATTATAGTTATTATAGTTAACTGATATTGGCTTTAGTAATTATTACAATGCCTACGTTATTTAAGCACTTTGCAACTCCGAAACAAGAGGACACTGTAGTAACCACGATTAGACAGGGCTATGGGGACATTATTTGTATATATATGATTAGTATTTTATTTGTGATCATGAACGTCGATCAAGGGGGGTCATCTGTCCGACTTCCTGTACAAGTATATACAGGAATTCGCGCTATATGCACATTCATGTGCATGTGGCTTTTCAAGATTGGTAGAGCGCATGCTTTCCGATAATAGGATCCCGAGTTCGAACCTTTCCCACTGCCTTTTTGACCTTCATCAAAGCAATTTATCCACAATAATTATTGATACTTTATACTCGGGTGTATAAATGAATACCCTGTAGGAGGTAAGACCCCTCATGTACAAGATCTTCTCAATGCCCATGAGCCACTTAGAAGGATTGCTCCCCAGGGAGTTGAGATGGTGCACACAATGTGCGCTGGCTTGCATTGTTTCCTATGACCGGGTTAATAATATCATTGTAAAGCGCTAATCATCCAAAATTGGCGCTATATAACTCGAAAAATAACTTTTAATTATAACTTATTATAGTTATTATAGTTAACTAATACTGGCTTTAGTAATTATTACAATGCCTACGTTATTTAAGTACTTTGCAACTCCGAAACAAGAGGACACTGTAGTAACCACTATTAGACAGGGCTATGGGGACATTATTTGTATATATATGATTAGTATTTTATTTGTGATCATGAACGTCGATCAAGGGGGTCATCTGTCCGACTTCCTGTACAGGAATTCGCGCTATATGCACATTCATGTGCATGTGGCTTTTCAAGATTGGTAGAGCGCATGCTTTCCGATAATAGGATCCCGAGTTCGAACCTTTCCCACTGCCTTTTTGACCTTCATCAAAGCAATTTATCCACAAGTATTGATGCTTTATACTCGGGTGTATAAATGAATACCCTGTAAAAGGTAAGACCCCTCATGTACAAGATCTTCTCAATGCCCATGAGCCGCTTAGGAGGATTGCTCCCCAGGGAGTTGAGATGGTGCACACAATGTGCGCTGACTTGCATTGTTTCCTATGACCGGGTTAATAATATCATTGTAAAGCGCTAATCATCCAAAATTGGCGCTATATAACTCGAAATATAACTTTTAATCATAACTTATTATAGTTATTATAGTTAACTGATATTGGCTTTAGTAATTATTACAATGCCTACGTTATTTAAGCACTTTGCAACTCCGAAACAAGAGGACACTGTAGTAACCACGATTAGACAGGGCTATGGGGACATTATTTGTATGGTTCTAGGACAACTACCCCCTGGGCAATCACCCCCCGGAAAATTACCCCCCGGAAAACTACCCCCAAAGGACAATTACCCCCTGGAATATTACCCCCCGGAGAATCACCCCCCGAGGACAACTACCCCCCAAGGACAATTACCCCCCGGAAAATTACCCCCCGGAGAATTACCCCCCGAGGACAATTACCCCCCGAGGACAACTACCCCCGAGGACAATTACCCCCTAGGACAATTACCCCCCGAGGACAACTACCCCCGAGGACAATTACCCCCTAGGACAATTACCCCCCGAGGACAATTACCCCCCGAGGACAACTACCCCCCGAGGACAATTACCCCCCGAGGTTAACTACCCCCGATGATAATTACCCCCCGAGGACAATTACCCCCCGATGACAATTACCCCCCGAGGACAATTACCCCCCGTGGACAATTACCCCCCGAGGTTAACTACCCCCCGAGGACAATTACCCCCCGATGACAACTACTCCCGTGGACAATCAGGATTCAATAGCAAAAGACGATCTGACACATTCAAATACTCTAGCACGTTGTCTTTCTCATTACTACACATTTCCCTTTTATTATAATTTATGCAACGCCAGCGCGGTTGCTAATTTCCACGAAGGATGTAAGTTTTAGGTAATTGTCCAGCACTTTTCTAAATGCATAGAATTACATTTCTCTGGAGCAGCGTTATTTTAGCTTTTTGCTAGTCACGGTACCCTCTCAAGAAATGAAAAGTTTCTCCCAAATCCCAAAGTCTTTACAGACTATTAATTTTGCATGACTCCGGCTCTCGTCAAGTACTATGCCCACACGTATGGGCACATTTAGGAATAAAACTGGTAAAAAAATAGTTTGTAATCCACACACTAGAAACTATTTAAAGTACTGCATGCGGGCACCTAAGAAATTCCTGGATCCGCCACTGATGCCCATACCCCTTGAGCTTCGGGGGCTCCGCCCCTTGACCCCCGCCGGGGCTTTGCCCCTAGACCCCACTTTGCGAAACGTTCAGCGGGGCCTGCATGTTAGAGTGGGGTGCTGCGGGTTTTTTTGGTCAGCCCCCCCCCCCCCCCAAACGTTTTTGCTCATTACGCCACTGCCGCCGAATGTACATACAAAAAGTGATATATTCGGTCATGACCTTGATACACTAATATGAGGATATTCGGGCCTCTCGTTGCCCTCATTTGCCTTGCTGTCAACAAATTGTCAGCGAGCGAGGAAGGAAGACACTTTAGTATCTTCCAAATTTTATTTTCTCTTGTAATTACATATTTTAACCGTTTCTGGTATTTGATTTTTTTTACAAAATCAACGTTTTCCAAATCATTCTCTTGCGGCACCCCGGTTGAAAAACGCTGTGCTGGAGTTACAAAATCAAATGAGATGAATTACCAGAGAGCGGATATTTATTTTCTTTTGACAGGGCACCGTACATATAACTTGAAGGCAATTTCTATTTCAAAATAATTTAACGTACACGAAAACATATTATATTTGTCCTCGGGGGTTGTTGTCCTCGAGGGTAATAACAATAATAATAATAATAACGTTTTATTTACCCAGGGTAGCCACTTCAGTTATGAAACTGCTCTTCCAGCGGGCCCTGCATAACATAACATAATTATTACTACCCTTCTCCAATCTAATATGGTGAGCGCCTAGCTAGAAGGCAGAAGGTCCCATTGTTATAAGTCTTTGGTATGACTCGGCCGTGGTTCGAACCGACGACCTTCCATACATGAGACGGGCGCTCTAACCACTGAGCCACCAGGCCCAGTAGTGTCCATGGGGGGGGGGGGGGTAATTGTCCTCGGGGGTAGTTGTCCTCGGGGGGTAGTTGTCCTCGGGGGGGAATTTTCCCCGGGGGGTAGTTGTCCTCGGGGGGTAGTTGTCCTCGGGGGGTAATTGTCCCCGGGGGTAGTTGTCCTCGGGGGGGTAATTCTCCGGGGGGGTAATTTTCCGGGGGGTAATTGTCCTTGGGGGGTAATTGTCCTCGGGGGGTAATTCTCCGGGGGGTAATTTTCCGGGGGGTAATTGTCCTTGGGGGGTAATTGTCCTCGGGGGGGTAATTCTCCGGGGGGTAATTTTCCGGGGGGTAATCGTCCTACGGGGGTAGTTTTCCGGGGGGGTAATTTTCCGGGGGGTGATTGCCCAGGGGGTTATTGTCCTGATACGTATTTGTATATATATGATTAGTATTTTATTTGTGATCATGAACGTCGATCAAGGGGGGTCATCTGTCCGACTTCCTGTACAAGTATATACAGGAATTCGCGCTATATGCACATTCATGTGCATGTGGCTTTTCAAGATTGGTAGAGCGCATGCTTTCCGATAATAGGATCCCGAGTTCGAACCTTTCCCACTGCCTTTTTGACCTTCATCAAAGCAATTTATCCACAATTATTGATGCCTTATACTCGGGTGTATAAATGAATACCCTGTAGGAGGTAAGACCCCTCATGTACAAGATCTTCTCAATGCCCATGAGCCACTTAGAAGGATTGCTCCCCAGGGAGTTGAGATGGTGCACACAATGTGCGCTGGCTTGCATTGTTTCCTATGACCGGGTTAATAATATCATTGTAAAGCGCTAATCATCCAAAATTGGCGCTATATAACTCGAAAAATAACTTTTAATTATAACTTATTATAGTTATTATAGTTAACTAATACTGGCTTTAGTAATTATTACAATGCCTACGTTATTTAAGTACTTTGCAACTCCGAAACAAGAGGACACTGTAGTAACCACTATTAGACAGGGCTATGGGGACATTATTTGTATATATATGATTAGTATTTTATTTGTGATCATGAACGTCGATCAAGGGGGTCATCTGTCCGACTTCCTGTACAGGAATTCGCGCTATATGCACATTCATGTGCATGTGGCTTTTCAAGATTGGTAGAGCGCATGCTTTCCGATAATAGGATCCCGAGTTCGAACCTTTCCCACTGCCTTTTTGACCTTCATCAAAGCAATTTATCCACAAGTATTGATGCTTTATACTCGGGTGTATAAATGAATACCCTGTAAAAGGTAAGACCCCTCATGTACAAGATCTTCTCAATGCCCATGAGCCGCTTAGGAGGATTCCTCCCCAGGGAGTTGAGATGGTGCACACAATGTGCGCTGACTTGCATTGTTTCCTATGACCGGGTTAATAATATCATTGTAAAGCGCTAATCATCCAAAATTGGCGCTATATAACTCGAAATATAACTTTTAATCATAACTTATTATAGTTATTATAGTTAACTGATATTGGCTTTAGTAATTATTACAATGCCTACGTTATTTAAGCACTTTGCAACTCCGAAACAAGAGGACACTGTAGTAACCACGATTAGACAGGGCTATGGGGACATTATTTGTATATATATGATTAGTATTTTATTTGTAATCATGAACGTCGATCAAGGGGGGTCATCTGTCCGACTTCCTGTACAAGTATATACAGGAATTCGCGCTATATGCACATTCATGTGCATGTGGCTTTTCAAGATTGGTAGAGCGCATGCTTTCCGATAATAGGATCCCGAGTTCGAACCTTTCCCACTCCTGCCTTTTTGACCTTCATCAAAGCAATTTATCCACAATTATTGATGCCTTATACTCGGGTGTATAAATGAATACCCTGTAGGAGGTAAGACCCCTCATGTACAAGATCTTCTCAATGCCATGAGCCGCTTAGGAGGATTGCTCCCCAGGGAGTTGAGATGGTGCACACAATGTGCGCTGGCTTGCATTGTTTCCTATGACCGGGTTAATAATATCATTGTAAAGCGCTAATCATCCAAAATTGGCGCTATATAACTCGAAATATAACTTTTAATCATAACTTATTATAGTTATTATAGTTAACTGATATTGGCTTTAGTAATTATTACAATGCCTACGTTATTTAAGCACTTTGCAACTCCGAAACAAGAGGACACTGTAGTAACCACGATTAGACAGGGCTATGGGGACATTATTTGTATATATATGATTAGTATTTTATTTGTGATCATGAACGTCGATCAAGGGGGTCATCTGTCCGACTTCCTGTACAGGAATTCGCGCTATATGCACATTCATGTGCATGTGGCTTTTCAAGATTGATAGAGCGCATGCTTTCCGATAATAGGATCCCGAGTTCGAACCTTTCCCACTGCCTTTTTGACCTTCATCAAAGCAATTTATCCACAAGTATTGATGCTTTATACTCGGGTGTATAAATGAATACCCTGTAAAAGGTAAGACCCCTCATGTACAAGATCTTCTCAATGCCCATGAGCCGCTTAGGAGGATTGCTCCCCAGGGAGTTGAGATGGTGCACACAATGTGCGCTGGCTTGCATTGTTTCCTATGACCAGGCTAATAATATCATTGTTAAGCGCTAATCATTCAAAATTGGCGCTATATAACTCGAAATATAACTTTTAATCATAACTTATTATAGTTATTATAGTTAACTGATATTGGCTTTAGTAATTATTACAATGCCTACGTTATTTAGGCACTTTGCAACTCCGAAACAAGAGGACACTGTAGTAACCACGATTAGACAGGGCTATGGGGACATTATTTGTATATATATGATTAGTATTTTATTTGTGATCATGAACGTCGATCAAGGGGGTCATCTGTCCGACCGTCCTGTACAAGTATATACAGGGAATTCGCGCTATATGCACATTCATGTGCATGTGGCTTTTCAAGATTGGTAGAGCGCATGCTTTCCGATAATAGGATCCCGAGTTCGAACCTTTCCCACTGCCTTTTTGACCTTCATCAAAGCAATTTATCCACAATTATTGATGCTTTATACTCGGGTGTATAAAAGAATACCCTGTAGGAGGTAAGACCCCTCATGTACAAGATCTTCTCAATGCCCATGAGCCGCTTAGGAGGATTGCTCCCCAGGGAGTTGAGATGGTGCACACAATGTGCGCTGGCTTGCATTGTTTCCTATGACCAGGCTAATAATATCATTGTTAAGCGCTAATCATTCAAAATTGGCGCTATATAACTCGAAATATAACTTTTAATCATAACTTATTATAGTTATTATAGTTAACTGATATTGGCTTTAGTAATTATTACAATGCCTACGTTATTTAAGCACTTTGCAACTCCGAAACAAGAGGACACTGTAGTAACCACGATTAGACAGGGCTATGGGGACATTATTTGTATATATATGATTAGTATTTTATTTGTGATCATGAACGTCGATCAAGGGGGTCATCTGTCCGACCGTCCTGTACAAGTATATACAGGAATTCGCGCTATATGCACATTCATGTGCATGTGGCTTTTCAAGATTGGTAGAGCGCATGCTTTCCGATAATAGGATCCCGAGTTCGAACCTTTCCCACTGCCTTTTTGACCTTCATCAAAGCAATTAATCCACAATTATTGATGCTTTATACTCGGGTGTATAAATGAATACCCTGTAGGAGGTAAGACCCCTCATGTACAAGATCTTCTCAATGCCCATGAGCCGCTTAGGAGGATTGCTCCCCAGGGAGTTGAGATGGTGCACACAATGTGCGCTGGCTTGCATTGTTTCCTATGACCGGGCTAATAATATCATTGTAAAGCGCTCATCATTCAAAATTGGCGCTATATTACTCGAAATATAACTTTTAATTATAACTTATTATAGTTATTATAGTTAACTAATATTGGCTTTAGTAATTATTATTACAATGCCTACGTTATTTAAGCACTTTGCAACTCCGAAACAAGAGGACACTGTAGTAACCACGATTAGACAGGGCTATGGGGACATTATTTGTATATATATGAATAGTATTTTATTTGTGATCATGAACGTCGATCAAGGGGGTCATCTGTCCGACTTCCTGTACAAGTATATACAGGAATTCGCGCTATATGCACATTCATGTGCATGTGGCTTTTCAAGATTGGTAGAGCGCATGCTTTCCGATAATAGGATCCCGAGTTCGAACCTTTCCCACTGCCTTTTTGACCTTCATCAAAGCAATTTATCCACAATAATTATTGATACTTTATACTCGGGTGTATAAATGAATACCCTGTAGGAGGTAAGACCCCTCATGTACAAGATCTTCTCAATGCCCATGAGCCGCTTAGGAGGATTGCTCCCCAGGGAGTTGAGATGGTGCACACAATGTGCGCTGGCTTGCATTGTTTCCTATGACCGGGCTAATAATATCATTGTAAAGCGCTAATCATCCAAAATTGGCGCTATATAACTCGAAATATAACTATTAATCATAACTTATACTTAACTGATATTGTCTTTAGTAATTATTACAATGCCTACGTTATTTAAGCACTTTGCAACTCCGAAACAAGAGGACACTGTAGTAACCACGATTAGACAGGGCTATGGGGACATTATTTGTATATATATGATTAGTATTTTATTTGTGATCATGAACGTCGATCAAGGGGGTCATCTGTCCGACCGTCCTGTACAAGTATATACAGGAATTCGCGCTATATGCACATTCATGTGCATGT
>JAVYIG010017184.1:0-27465 GCA_035222895.1 Strongylocentrotus droebachiensis
GGTCTGATTTTCAGACCATTGTACCGAATCGTACATGCTGCGCAAAGATTCAATCATTTTAATTTGGCCATTACAAGAAGTGGGTTATTGATGGAGACAAATGCTCATGTACCCTTTACAGCTCATTTTATGTATGTTATTACCAAGAGAAAAAAAAGCCAGCCGGTCAATAGTGTCTGACAGTGAAGTCTAGCAAGTAAACAGGTTTCCTTGCATAATTTGAATATTAGGACCACTGCTAACGTTTATATTTCACAGATAGGACATACATGACATATTCATAATTCCTGCAAAGTTCTACAGAATTTGATGTTGGCTGCAAAAGGGACATGTATCTTTAAGTACAGAGGGTAAGGATTTCCAGGTTTTGAGGCAATATGGGAATAGCCGTATCTTCTATCTGTTTACTGGTTTGAGGGACATAAAGTGTTTTTACTACTGGCTGGTCGTGTATTATTCGAATGGAGTAGATCATTCAACAATTTGCTGGGGCCTGATCAGGCGCGTACGCAGGGGGGGGGGGGGGGGTTTGGGGGGTTAAACCCCCCCCCCTTTGATAATTTTTTTGTGTGTAAACCCCCCCCCCCCCCCCCCTTTTTGGATTTTTTTTTTTTTTTTTTTTTTTAATTATTAAAAAAAATATATATTTCCATGACCGACCTAAAAAAAGGTGACCTTACCCCCCTCCCAACGGAGCAAAATGTCAAATTTCGAGACCCCCCCCCCCAAAAAAAAAGTGTCCTCTTCCCCCCCCCCCCCCCCCCCCCCCAGCTTATTCAGCGGCTGGCTGAGTCGTTGCGAAATTTTCGGACCGATTTATAAATGTTAAAACCCCCCCCCCTTGAAAAAATCCTGCGTACGCGCCTGGGCCTGATTATTGAGACACTTGTAAGTGAGTGAAGGTCTTGTGTATGGTACGATTATTAAAGCAAAACCATTGAAGATCAGTGATGAGCAGGGAGACATACACAAATTTTGGTTTACAATGAATAAGCCGTGCTGCTATATTTAGGGAGGAGTTGAAGGGAGTTAAGATCTTCAAGCGATAAACCATGGCATTTCACATTACCGGTACATATTTCTTAAAGATAAAGTTGAGTTCTGGTCATGCTATTGCATTGTGAAAGAAAAGGTGTGGAATCGACCAGAACAGGTTGATCATGTAAGTATTGGTGTGTACTGCGAGGTTCTGGAGTCATCAAAATCATAATAATTTGACCAGTCTCGGTAAATTATAGTAACAAGCACTATACACAGAAAGATGTATATGTGGTGTCGGGGCTATACCTTGACTTCCTTATCTTTCTATGCTAGTATACATTTTCTATACCAAAATTGTTTGACAAATGAAATTTATTTGTACTTCAACATTCAGTGTAAGTTTTGTTTGATTCTGTGAAAATTAATTTTCTTTCTTTATCAGAACTCAAGTTATCTTTAATCTTAAGAATATGTACAACACGATCACAACAACTTCAAAATATCAACCTTAGGCAATTTCAATTAACTATTAAAATGTGCGAAAAATGATAATATGACAATATAAATCTATATAATATGATATTGAGTTGCCCTTATTAAAGTTCATTATGTTTAGAAACATGATATAGCTAAATTTCAGTGATATACAAAAAATCAGAAAAATCTGTGTTCATGATAAATCATGGACCTCTCTCTCTTTATCACAGGTCCGCAGTTAAATGAAAGCATGGACTCTCGAAATCGCTAATATTTGCATGTTCTGATTATTACCAAATATAGCTTCTTCTCCCAAATTGCCCATTTTATGAGTGTGTGGAAGACATGTTCCTCTCACTCTCATATGACTCTCCTCGTCTATTACCCGATCTATTCAGCCTATGTGGGTTAGAGAATTGTGAAGTCTGATGGGTATACGAAACACCTGGGATCTTGACATCCCTTTTGCTTCCATATGTCCTGACTAATGTCTCCCCAATGGTCTATGTTCCTGCCTGGGTGAGGAGTTTGGAACTTTCATCTTGCTTACACTCGTCTGACCCGTCGGGTGTGTTACCTGCAGAAAAAATAAGAATGTGTCACGTCAACACAGCAATTATGAAGTCAGGTTGAAACCCACATGTAGATATGCATTTACGCTACCATGTATAATAATGGTGAGTCAATGAAATATATAACATATAAGTGATAGTATATAGCTCCCTACAACCCCCCTTTTTTTTCTCTCTCTCTACAGGAGTGTGCAAGAGTTAATACATTGCAGAACAAGGTCCTGTTTCATATAACTTATTATATGACAAATTTGCTCTCAGTCAATCAAAGGCCACAATTTCAGTAGCTTATAAAACTAATTGTAACATGTTAATTAACAGTGGCATAATGAGCAAAAACATTTGGGGGGGCTGACAAAAAAATCTGCATCTATCCACTCTTACATGCAGCCCCCGCTGAACGTTTTTCAAAGTTGGGTCTAGGGGCGGAGCCCCGAAACTCAAGGGGTATGGGCATCAGTGGCGGATCCAGGAATTTCTTACCGGGGGGGGGGGGGGGGGCATAAAATGGCATGGGGTGAAATATATGTAAAACGGTGAAACGACAGAGCGAGGCTTTAGCGGCGAGGGAGCGGAGTGACCAAGCGGGGGTGGGTCTGGCAGGGGGTATGACCCCCTCCTAGAGTAGGAAGCATTTGCAATTTTAGAACCACATTGGACGCATTTTCAGGCACTTCCTGGAGAATATGACCTAAAATTGCTTTCTCCTACCCCCCCTCCCCCCAAGAGTAGGGATCTTTACAATTTGAGAACCATATTTGGCGCAATAATGTCCACCGGCACTTCCTGGAAAAAAATGAGGTCTTCTGATTGGTTAGAAGTTAGAGAAAAGTGATCTGTCACGTCGTGAGACGTTGTATATGCTTCGCTGCTGCACAATGCACAAAGACGGTGGTCCGGTACTTCACCAGTAGTACTTGCAAAATTATCTCGAGTGTATAAACTCTGTTGTTATCAGGGGCGTCGCTAGACCTTTTCAGTGGGGGTGGGGGGGGGGGGGGGGGGGTGTAGAGGCCACTGATTATCGACAAAACTAGCCACCAATAACCCACAATTATATAAATCCCAATGTCTACAAATCAACCCTATAAACCCGGGGCCAGGAACTAAGTTATTTTTCAGTTTTCCCCCTTCCGCGCAAAGCGCGGAAGCTTTGACAATTCATTTACCGGTAATTATGAGAGAAAGAAGACGATCCGTTATACCGTTCCCAACTCTCATGTTTCGCCCCTCCCGCGCGAAGCGCAGAAGCTATTACGTTTCATTTAATTATTAGAGAAAGAAGACGATTCATTGTATCGTGTCCTTGTCTGAATTCAGTTTCCCCCTCCCGCGTGAAGCGGGGAAACTTTGACGTTTCATTAAATTATTACTCTTAATCCTTGTCTGAATTCATTTTCGCCAATCCCGCGCGAAGCACGAAAGCTTTCACGTTTCATTAAATTATTAGAGAAAGAAGACGATTCGTAGTTTGAATCCAGTTGCCCCCCTCCCGCGCAAAGCAAGGGAGCTTTGCCGTTTCATTAAAGTATTAGAGAAAGAAGACGATTCGTTGTACCGTTCTCTACTCTTAATCCTTTTCTGAATTCAGTTTCTCCACTGGGCCCCTTAACGGTTCACGTGCAGTGTTACATTATTTATATATGTGTATTTTTACTGAGACAGGGCCTTATGGAAGACCAGTTTTAAATCTGAATGAAATATGTGAAATAAATAAATAAATGTACGTATAGCTTCTGGAAAGAAATTTTATATAATACTAGTGTTACTGTTAGTGCACTATAAGGCCCATTAGTGACTATAAAACAAATATGCTCTTCCTGACTATTTGGGAATGTGCTTGCAACAGAAATGGAGAAACGCGCATTTTGTTGAAAATCATGTGATATCACGAACATTTATAAATCACTTGTATGGACTTGAAAATAATTCATGGTTCAAGCCCCCCCACCAGTACGCCAGTGCATGTTAATGATAACAAGTTTTATGGAACAGGGCCCTGCAGTGCAATATTAGAGAAAAAATTTAACAACATAAAATTCATTCACTCCATGACGTTCTTTCGAAATATGAACATTCACATAAAAGTGTATTTGCATATATGGTTCATAGCAACGTATTGCATGAACCGTACACATGCCGTTAGTAGCCCTTTATCATAGCTGATGATGTACTGGATATGTCGTAAAGAAAGTTACCTTGCTTCTTTGTGTCAATGTTTTCAGTGGTGCTCTCTTTTGATTCTGCAGCTCCATCTCTGCTCTTCTCTTGCATCACTTCTGAAGTTAGATCAAATATAATAATGAAAATAAGAAGGTTAGGACAGAGTTTACAATGCAGAGGCTTCGCTAATAAAAGGAGGAAAGCCGCACCAGCATAACTCCTGTCGATCATATTCTCTTTTATAACATTTAGAATGTATATCATATATATTTCCTTTTAGAGACTATCTGCCTTAACTTGTCAGCAAGTTTAGCCAAACATTCCCCTATTTAATCGTGTCCAGTGATGGTCATGATCAGGGCCCTGCTGCATAAAACTTGATATCAATAACAATTTTCAATAACTGTTATAAGCTACTGAAATCATGGCGGTTGATTGACTGAGAGAAAATTTGTCATTTAAATTTAGCATTTGTTTCTGATAACAAGTTTTATG
Organism: Strongylocentrotus droebachiensis; assembly: GCA_035222895.1. Taxonomy (NCBI): domain Eukaryota; kingdom Metazoa; phylum Echinodermata; class Echinoidea; order Camarodonta; family Strongylocentrotidae; genus Strongylocentrotus; species Strongylocentrotus droebachiensis. Next base: position 4,689 of record JAVYIG010017184.1, read on the forward strand.
AAACAGGGCCCAGGTCTTATCTCTTTTGGGCAGTCACATCCTTAGAAAAAAAGGCAAATACAAAATACTGACCAAAATTTATGTTCGTTAATGATGAACTATTTCAAATGTTTGAAGTTTGAATAGCGACCCACTTTCCATATTATGGATAGAGACCCTCTACTCATATTATGAACAGCAACCCTGTTCTCGTATTATGAATAGCGCCCCTCTTCTTATGAATAGCGGTCCTTAAATGACCCTCTTCTCGTATTATGAATAGCGCCCCTCTTCTTATGAATAGCGGTCCTTATATGACCCTCTACTCATATTATGAATAGCGACCCTCTTCTCGTATTATGAATAGCGCCCCTCTTCTTATGAATAGCGGTCCTTATATGACCCTCTTCTCGTATTATGAATAGCGCCCCTCTTCTTATGAATAGCGGTCCTTATATGACCCTCTACTCATATTATGAATAGCGACCCTCTTCTTGTATTATGAATGGTGACCCTTATGAATAACGATCCCGATTTTGTATTATGAATAGCGGTCCTTATGAGTAAGAAGCAGACCCCACTTTATTTACAATAACTGTTATTTTTATTACTCCAAAGTTGAGCGATGATAACGGTTTTATTGAGGGTATCATCGACAAAACCATCCTCTGCCTCATATCTTAATAATAATAATAATAATATATTACATTTATATAGCGCTTAATACTAAGTTTCTAAGCGCTTAACAAAAATAAAATTAAAGTAATGTTAACCTACAAATTACAACAATATAATACATGATACATAATTAAATAAAAAATTCCTAATAACAGTCATACAATAATAATAGTTGATATTTACATAATGCTTTATAGTAAACAAAATATGATTACATTACATTACATATTGAACAGATAAGTCTTAAGTTTACTCTTGAATGTTTCTAACGTTGGGGACTCGCGTATTTCATGCAGAAGATTGTTCCAAAGTTGGGGGGCACAGACAGAAAAGGCACGATTTCCATAGCGGTACGTGTGGGTGCAAAGTCCTGGGGCCACATGAAGATGTGCTGTGGATGATGATCGGAGACGCATAGATGAAGTACGAGTTTTAGGAGTGATGAGTGCCAAGAGATATGAGGGAGCAAGTTTTTGAAAGGCCTTGTATGTCAGCATGAGAATCTTGAATTTTGATACGCTGTTGGAGGGGGAGCCAGTGTAGAGAACGAATGATCGGTGTGATGTGTTCATGTTTCCTTGAACGTGTGATGATGCGTGCTGCTGTGTTCTGAATATGTTGAAGAGGGGCTAAATGAGAGCTAGGGAGATTGATTAATAGTCCATTACAGTAATCAAGGTGGGAAGTTACAAAGGCATTAACAAGACGATGAGTAGAACTTTGATCCAGAAATTTTTGCAGTTTTCCAACTTTGTGGATCCCGAAAGCTGCGATACAACACACGTTGCGTATATGCTGGTTCACATTCAGCACGTTGTCCACCGTGACTCCCAGATCCTTGGCAGATTGGGAAAGAGTGATTGTTGTGCCATCCATGTCAAGATCAGGTAGCACACTGGAATTGCGAAACATGGAAGTTATATGAATAACTTCTGTTTTGTGCCGTTGAACACAAGATTATTGCCGCAGGACGAGCTTTTCACGTCACTGACGCACCTGTTGAGCTTGGAAATGCAACTGGAAGCATCATATTGCTTGAGCACTATGTACAGTTGCGTATCGTCGGCATACATCATATGCATGACGCCATCATGAGCATGGATGACCTCACTGAGCGGACCCCGTGTACAGGGAAAAGAGCAGAGGTCCTAGAACGGATCCTTGGGGAACACCCCAGGGGAGTGGGAATGCTTTAGAAGGAACTCTGTTGACAACAATAACTTGATGATGGTCCTCCAGGCAAGAAGACAGCCACTGCAGTACCTTTCCATCAAATCCATAATCATGACGCAAACGACACATCAATTTGGCATGGTCGATCGTTTCAAAAGCAGCCGAGAAATCAAGCAAAACCAAAACAGCCTCTAGCCCTCTATCGACAGCCAGTAGCAGATCGTTGTAGACTTTGATGAGGGCAGTCTCTGTTGAACTGTCTGTACGCAGACTGCATACACGGGAACAGGTCATTCGTCTCTAGGTATGCACAAAGTTTAGCTGTGACAATCCTCTCAAGGACCTTTGAAATAAACATCAAGTTGGAGATTGGCCTGTAATGCCTGAATTCATCTGGATCCAATTGCTTCTTCTTCAGAAGTGGAATCACGTGAGATTTCTTGTATGCTGCAGGTACTATTCCGGACGACAAAGATAGATTTTTTAAGTTGAGTTATCATCAACCAGGTAGGCACAGGGTCTAGTTGACATGATTTTGATGGACTCTCCCGTACCTTTCGAACAGTACTTTCAGACACCTGTTCAAACTGAGATATTGCTTTTGAGGTAGGCTGATTCTCGAAGTCCATCATATTACAGGATACTTCAAGACTAGTGACAAGATCGCCAATCTTATCATGAAAGAACTCTCCAAATTCGTCTGCCAAATCCTCATTGGGTCGAGTCTCGGTTTGGTAGGACCTGCTGTGATTTTGGACAGGGTAACTTCTGTACAATCTGGAACAGACCCTTAGTGTCACTCTGTGCTATCTCATTCGTTAGATATTGCGATTTCGAAGCACACAGGATATCATTGTAAGATTTACATTGCACGTCGTAAATCTGTTTGTCAATCTCCAGGCCGGATTTGGCAGATTTGCGCTCAGCACGTCGTCTCATCCGCTTAGCTTCGCGGGCCGTCTCGTTATGCCAAGGAGCGTTCGGCCTGAGTGAGATTAGTGTCAGGTTTTCAGGTGCATGTTTGTCAAGTAAATCTTTGAGCACCAAGTTGTATCTGTCCGCCATATCAGATGCATTTGTGTCATTTGTTGCTGCAAGAGATGAGTTCTGGATGTCATTCCGGAATTGATCCAGGTCTCAATGCTCCGAAACTTCCTGCATGCAATTCGCTTCTTAGTTGGTGCAGGACGATCAAAGTTGAGGGTACAGAAAACAGCTAAATGATCACATGGAAATCCAGAAATTATATCAGTATTGAGAAAAAGTTGTTGTCGTCCTTCCTGGAAATCAAAAGATCTAGTGCATGCCCAGTCCGGTGAGTAGATCCTTTCACATGCTGAAAGAGATCTGCTGAATACAGAATATCAAGAAAGGTCTTGGAATCTCTATCCCTGCCATTATCAACGTGTATGTTGAAATCTCCCAACAAGACTAGCTAGTGGATGCTCAGAAATTGTCACCGATTCCAAGAAGGATGAAAAGTCTCGAACAAACATTTCATACGTGAGTTTGTTTTTTTACGATGGAGGTGGCCGATAAAATGCACACATTCTGAAGAGAATGGAAGAAGAGACACGAACTGACATGTCCATATGTTCAAAAGATGCAAATTTGGTAGAGGTATTTTGTGTCAGTTGGACACATGATCGATATATGATGCATATGCCTCCACCCCGCGTCAGACGATGTTCGTGTAGTACATTGTAGTTCTGTAGAGTACTGTTACGGCCCTCCATCTTAGAACGGGTCCTAGATGCTGGAGGGCTGGCCTGTCTCTTGCCTCTATCACCGTCATCTGACGAAGAATTTGCCATCTTGAATAATGCGAGCGGTTTCTATTTGGCTTGTAGTTTAGAGGCCCGGACGTGGCTCCGTTTTCCCAAAGTATATGAGTGTGGAGATGAGAGGTGTTTTGGATAGCTGGACGTGTATTCTCTATGAGAGGGTTATATTACATCAGTCTATGGAGACTCAACTAATTACACATTATGAAACGATGGATTGTTTAACTGTATACTTTATTAATACAAACATAAGTCAACTTCTCCAACACGTTATCATAGTTAACACCGACACCAATTACCTGTATTAATCTCAACAAGTAGTAAAGGCAGGGATTGCCTTTTGTAGGAACTCTATTTCTCGCTTCCAGTCCTTTTCCTTACTTTAGCTCAGCTGGAGCAAAGCGGAGAGTTCGCTATCTGACGAAGTGACGAAAGCTCCGCTCAATACTGCTATTTATAGCATCTGAGACGCTCTGAGAGCTGCTTTACGCATGGTGCGTCCGTAATCGCGCTCTGAGCCCTTACGCCCCAAAAGCTTACTGCCCTCTACGTTTTCTGCAAGATAACTACCTGTAACGGGCTGGTCCGTTACAGTACTGTTGATATCTGCAATGATGGACTGATCGTGAAAATCTCTGGATAATAAATTATATTATCATTTTCCAATTTCTATATGATTGTAGATCTAATTATGTAAAACGTTTTTATGTTACCTTCTTCATTAGTCAGACTAGGATTTTTTTCTTCTCTGGATATCTCAGCAATCACGTTGTTTGTGTTCGTCGCTTCTTTCCCCAAGGATTTCTTGTCCTCACTATTCTGACTTCCCCCTAAGAGAATTAATGCACAAAATTTATTATAAATCAAATATACTACCAAAAAAAGAAGAAACAGTTAGTAACACATACCATGTGAACTATTTTGAAAGCAGATATCAATCGACTCAAAAGCACTGATGAAATGCTGCATTTCAATATTATTGCAGATAAACATTGTCAATATCATGTTAAAGTTGACCAAATTTGACTTTTTCCTTCATAACAAAAAATATTGGCTTACAGTGATGAGATGTTATTGTTATTGAAGGCAAAATATATACATCTCACCGTTATAGTTTTATTAAAGACTGGGACCTAATTTGGTTCCTTGAGAAAGTCCAAACAAACGCTACACTGTCGGATAATACAACATTTCATATTCCAAGATTTTCGGCATGTGACTATCAAAAAAAGAAAGCATGTTCTAAATTTTGACTGGGAATTTGAAATGCTAGCATTGATTCAGTCTTAGAATTTCTTCATGTGTTTAGAAAATGTAAACAAATTCACTTTTTTTTATTTTACTAATTTAAACAAATAATATTTAAAACATAGTACCTTTACCTTCCTCAGTAGTGTTGGTTTCTTGAATTCCCTCAGTGGTTGGATTATCCTTTGCTACCTGCTCTAAACCCTCTCGTGTGCCTGTAACAAAGAGAAACAAACTAAAGACTTTGGAATTAAATGCACATTAGGCCCATTGATACCTATTGTTAATAGTATCGTAAATAGGGACGTTAAATTGACGTTTAGCACTTTCTTTGCCATAGGCGGCAAATCCTTGTGGTGAATTTAATGATGTACCTTACTACTTGTGGCTTTTTCCATACCTTCTTTTTCCTCTTTACCTCCCTTTTCACCTTTATGAAACAAATAAAAACAAAAACAAGTTAAGAGATGATAATGTAGTGACTTGACCTTTGGAGAACTTTGCATTTGTAAATATTATTGTCTTGTCTTTATTGTGTGGCTTGAAGTCTAGCCTTTTATTCCATTGTCACTCATTTCTTTAGTGACACCTGTTGCATTACTAGAGTGCCACAAATACTTACTCTGGCAAGCACATTCCATACCCTATGGGTTGGGATGTGCAACCACCTAATGTACTGGTATAGCTTATACTGTACAGGCACATACACTTGCTTGTTTTATTTGCCACACCTATTTTCATCACTTCTCCTGAGCTGTTCATATAGAGCACAAGTATTCTAGAGAGTCGATCTACAGCAAAGCTAATTCAGCTTCATCTTAATTCTTGTCCTATTTCTTCGCTTGTTTCTCTACTCGGTTCTGAGGCCTTATTACTTTATAGAGATTATAAGTTTCTTCTGCTTTACTTAATTCGCGAAGAAGCGTCATTACTTTGTACATGGTCTTACATATTCTTTCTACGGGTGCTGTGCAATATTTGAACTACTACTTGTGATATAATATATGTTCCAAGTATCTGTACTCAACAGGTGTTTCTACGAGACAAGGTAGGAAAGAAATCTATTTCTATTTCTTTTATTTAGGTGATTAAATTCCCTAAACTGGTGACCCCGACGTGATCCAGATTTTTTTTCTTCTGTTGATCTAATCTACCTTGTCATTATCATGCCTGATACTGATAGCAATGTATCACCTAGTGAGGTTTCTGAACCATCCCCTCAAGTCTCATATGTTAGTTTAAAGCTTCCACCATTTTGGGCACATGATCCTGATATTTGGTTTGCTCAGGTTGAGGCTCAGTTTCAAACTAGAGGTGTCTCAGTTGAGTCTACAAAGTTTGCTTATGTTGTCGCCTCATTACAACCAGAGGTAGCTCTAAAGGTGCGCGATATTTTAATTGCCCCTCCCCAAACAGAGCCGTACAAGATACTCAAAGCAGCACTAGTCAAGCGAACTTCTGTCTCTGAGCAAAAGCGTCTGAACAAATTGCTGACGAGTGAAGAGTTAGGCGATAGGTCGCCCTCCCAACTATCCTTAGGAGAATGCAACAATTATTAGGCTCTAATACTTTGGAAACTAGTATACTTAAGCAATTATTTTTGCAACGCCTGCCAACCAATGTACAGCTGATTCTCGCTTCCACAAGCGATGATGTTAGCTTGGTTGCGCTGGCGGCATTAGCCGACAAAATTGTTGAAGTTGCTGGTCCGCCTACTATTTCTCATGTCTTACCTAAAGAGGTATACCAGCGCAGACTTACGCTTGCGCCACTCCCAATGACTCTGGAGAAGTACATCGAATTTCTACCCAGGTTGCTCAACTGGCTGCTCAGGTGCAAGCCTTGACTTGTTCTATACAGGAGGACCGCAGAAGTCGCAGTCGACAGCGAGGCCCGAAGAATTCTGGCCCTCGCCAATCAGCTTCCCGTAGCCCGAGTCGGCATCAACAACATGCTGGGGCTGAATGTTGGTACCACTGGAAGCATGGCAAACGAGCCCAGAAGTGCATAAGTCCTTGTTCATACTCAGCAGGACAAAGCCGCCCTGGATATGTCCAGGGAAACGGGCCCGCCAAGGAATAGCGGCGACTGATTCACTTGGCACCATTCAACCCAGTCGCCTTTTCTTTGTTCATGATAAACATTCAGGCACGCGTTTTCTTGTTGATACTGGGGCCGAAGTTAGTATTTTCCCTCAATCCATGTTAGGAAAATCGGCAATGGTAAGTGCAACAAATATCCAACTTCAAGCTGATAACAAGTCACCCATTAAGACTTTTGGCCAGAGATCTGTCACTCTTGATCTTGGGTTGCGGCGAGTTTTTCGTTGGATTTTTGTTGTCACGGACATACCTACACCTATCTTGGGAGCCGATTTCCTTGATAACTATGGACTATTAGTCGACATCAAACATCGACGACTGATAGACACCACCACCACTCTTACAGTACAGGGAGTCGGTACATACACAGTCATCATTAGCCCGGTGTATGTCAAGCAAGATACTTCGGAGCGTTTCCACTCCCTTCTTCGTGAGTATCCTGACATCACCCGGCCAGTATACAAGCACTCAGAAGTCAAGCATACAACCACCCACCATATCCAAACTCGAGGCCCACCTGCTTCAGCTCGCCCTCGTCGGCTTGCTCCGGATCGGCAGCAGATTGCCAAGGCAGAGTTTGAACACATGCTTGAACTCGGCATTATCAGACAATCTGATAGCAACTGGTCAAGTCCCTTGCACATGGTTCCGAAGAAGACACCAGGGGACTGGCGACCTTGTGGCGATTATCGCATGCTTAATGCTCGTACTATTCCTGATAGATACCCTATTCCTCATTTGCAAGATTTCTCTGCGTCACTTAGTGGCAAGACGATCTTTTCAAAAATTGATCTCATCAGGGCATATCATCAGATCCCAGTCGAGCCTAGCGATATCAACAAGACAGCTATAACCACCCCTTTTGGATTATTCGAGTTTGTTAGGATGCCGTTTGGCCTCCGCAATGCAGCTCAGACATTCCAAAGATTGATGGATGATGTCACTCGCGGTCTTCCTTTCGTCTATGTTTATCTCAACGATATTCTGGTAGCTAGTACTACCAAAGACGAACACGAGACACATCTCCGTCTACTCTTTGACCGCCTGCAAGAGTATGGCATCATTCTCAACCCCGCTAAGTGTCAGTTCGGAGTACCTTTACTGTCCTTTCTAGGGCATAAAGTTGACTCAGAAGGAATACAGCCACTTAGTGACAAGGTGAAGATCATCCGTGAATTTCCGATACCTCCATCACTTACCAAACTACGAGAGTTCCTCGGGCTGATCAATTTCTACAGACGGTTCATTCCGCGGTGTGCAGGAGTACTCCAACCTCTCACAGATCTGTTGAAAAATAGATCGAAGAAGAACCAACCAATCACCCTAGGTGCACAAGAACTTTCTGCTTTCAATCAGGCTAAAGATCAGTTAGCTAACGCTGCAGTTTTAGTTCATCCTAGAATTGATGTTCCTCTATGCCTGTTGGTTGATGCATCTGATGTGGGAGTTGGAGGAACTATCCAACAGCTGGTAGATGGTATTTGGCAACCGTTGGCTTTCTTTTCTAAGAGACTACAGCTTGCCGAGACTAAGTACAGCACTTTCGGTCGGGAACTGTTAGCAGCCTACCTCGGTGTAAGGCACTTTCGCCATCTACTTGAAGGTCGCACATTTACCATCTACACGGATCACAAACCTCTCACCCATGCTTTGAATTCAAAGCCTGACCGACACTCACCTCGTGAAATCCGCCAGCTTGATTTCATATCCCAATACACATCTGAGATACACCACATAGCAGGAAGGGAGAACACAGCAGCAGACGCTCTCTCCCGTCTGTGTATCGACAGAGTTGATTCATCCTCGGTCATAGATTTTGCAGCCATTGCGAAAGATCAAGAGGATGATAGTGAGGTACATGACTCTTCGCTTCAACTCAAGTCTATATCGCTTCCTGGTTCTCTTACTACCATGCTATGTGATGTTTCGACAGGTATTGCTAGACCCCTTGTTCCAGTCAAACACAGACGAGCTATTTTTGACGCCCTCCACGGACTTTCCCATCCTGGGATCAGGGCCACTCAAAAGCTCATTACGGAACGTTTCGTTTGGCCTGGTATTAATCATGATATCAGGAATTGGGCCAGAACATGTCTTGAATGCCAGAGATGCAAGGTGCATAAACACACAAAAGTTCCACTTGGCACTTTTACCTCACCTGATGCACGTTTCTCTCATGTGCACATCGATCTTGTAGGCCCACTTCCTACTTCAGAGGGTAACACGTACCTTCTTACTTGTGTGGATCGTTACACCAGATGGCCAGAAGCTATACCTATCCCAGATATCACTGCGGATACTGTAGCACATACTTTTGTGGCCAGATGGGTAGCGGTGTTTGGTGCTCCAACTACTCTTACTACAGACAGGGGTAGACAATTTGAGTCAGCACTCTTCCTTGCTCTCACTAATCTTCTTGGCACTAAACGCATTCGCACAACAGCATACCATCCAGCAGCCAATGGGCTTGTTGAGCGTTTTCACAGGCAACTCAAAGCCTCTCTCAAGGCGCATAACACAGTCCGTTGGACTGAGGTCCTTCCCTTGGTATTGCTGGGTATACGTACAGCTATCAAGTCTGATCTGGGATGTTCCGCAGCAGAACTCGTTTTTGGTACTACGGTCATGCTACCGGCCCAATTTGTGTCTCCTTCACAGACTGACTCTGCTGGCGATCCAGCTAATTACGCCCACAGACTGAAGAGACTGATGCGTGAATTACATCCCACCCCTACTCGCAAGCAACGAGCTACCCCTACACAGGTACACCCAGAGTTGCATTCCTCATCCCACGTCTTTTTGAGGGTTGATGCAGTCAAGGGGCCCCTTCAACCTCCTTACAGGGGGCCTTTTCGAGTCCTTCAACGCTCTGACAAGTTTTTTACTATTGATTACAATGGTAAACGTGAAACTGTCAGTGTTGAGAGACTTAAACCAGCTTTCATGGAGCAAGATCTCCCTGCTCAATCTAGGAAGGGTCAAGATCCACCTATCCAAGTCCCTCGGCAATCCAACTCCGCAGACTTAGCACTGGATCCTGCTCCGTTAGCACTGGATCCTGCTCCGTTAGCACTGGATCCTGCTCCGTTAGCACTGGATCCTGCACCGTTAGCATTGGATCCTGCACTGAAGCAGAACACTCCCGAGATTCGAAAGACCAGGTCTGGTCGTCAAGTTAGATGGCCAGTGAGGTTCGTGGACTTTTTCGAAATCGGGTGAAGCATATTAAACTTAATGTGTTTCAACAGTATTACCATAGGCCTTATTACTTTATAGAGATTATAAGTTTCTTCTGCTTTACTTAATTTGAACTACTACTTGTGATATAATATATGTTCCAAGTATCTGTACTCAACAGGTGTTTCTACGAGACAAGGTAGGAAAGAAATCTATTTCTATTTCTTTTATTTAGGTGATTAAATTCCCTAAAATAAGAACTAAAAATATAAACTGATTTAAATTAAACATGCAACTAACTATATTATATGAATTACTACCACATGCATGATATATCAATCAACCATGTGGCAATAGGATAAAATATGTAAAAGTATGTATGGGTGTACGCGTGTGTGTGCATGCGTGCCTAGGTAATCGCCAGCAACCGCGGACCACTCCATAGAAAACTACCTCAAACCGCGGACGTACCTGCAATGGGGGACCGTCCACGGTTGCGATACCAGTTTTGCCGTATCAAATTTACGACGTAGGGGGCGTTTGAATATTAGATGTCACAGCGTGTAGGCAACATCGACTGATCAGTCCGATGTGTATCGCGAAATGTCACAGCGCCCCCTTTGATGACTGCGCGGGAGAGGCGCGCTACCTGTTATCATCCCATAGCAGGTATACGTCCGCGGTTTGATGTAGTTTTCTATGGAGTGGTCCGCGGTTGCTGGCGATTACCTACGCACACACACACAAGTACTAAACTTGGTCCACGGTTGACGCCATAACCGTGTACGTGTGTGCGTGAGTGTGTGTGTGTTTCTGTATCTGTCTGTGTCGTATTACGTTGTCAATTAGTCAAGGAGTCCAAAATTGAATCTACTAGGTCAAAGTACCGGTATAGAGATTTAACGAGGGAGTATTTATATAATATAGACTGGCCTTGAGGGAGATACCACATATATTTCCCAAACTAGACTCATATTGTTATGTAAAGGTATTACAAATCTACACCGGCCCCCTCAGTATTAATATGTATATCACTCAGTATGCCCCAATACAGATAAGACCAACCCAACGAAATACCAGACCTCCTTCCAAGACATTTGTTTAATAACTTATTCCAGCCAAATAAACCCCAAATTGTATACATCTTCAAAGTGCCCCCAAACCTCCAAAACAAAAGACTTCCTGTCTTTCTCCCAATAACCAAAGCCCCCTTTGTTTGATAAGACCCTTTCCCAGAACAGTGTTAGCTAGATGACTGTGAGAATTGACTTGTCTTTGTCCCTTTGACATGTAGTGACTTGACCTTTGGAGAACTTTGCATTTGTAAATATTATTGTCTTGTCTTTATTGTGTGGCTTGAAGTCTTGCCTTTTATTCCATTGTCACTCATTTCTTTAGTGACACCTGTTACATTACTAGAGTGCCACACATAGTTATTCTGGCAAGCACATTCCATACCCTATGGGTTGGGATGTGCAACCACCTAATGTACTGGTATAGCTTATACTGTACAGGCACATTACACTTGCTTTATTTGCCACACCTATTTTCATCACTTCTCCTGAGCTGTTCATATAGAGCACATGTATTCTAGAGAGTCGATCTACAGCAAAGCTAATTCAGCTTCATCTTAATTCTTGTCTTATTTCTTCGCTTGTTTCTCTACTCGGTTCTGAGCTCGGCCTTATTACTTTATAGAGATTATAAGTTTCTTCTTCTTTACTTAATTCGCGAAGAAGCGTCATTACTTTGTACATAATATCTTACACAAGAGTTCTAACAAGCCAAGCTTATACAGAGCCTATAATAAGTAATGTTGTGCATGTACCACCCACCCGATCGATCAAAAACTCAGAACTCATAACTGAATTAAATAAAAAAAAACACGAAATGGTAACCATCTAAAATTTCATAGTTGTGATAAATATCTATAAAGATTTATCAAGCACCAAAAATAAATAATATCATGTTCAAGAAAAGGATATATACACTTTGTATTCTTCTTTCGTGTCCTCAAATGTAAAAATATCTTGCTTAGACTAGAATCTAGATCTAGTCTATACTCCCAAAGATACACTCATAAAAAACAACCGTGCAGATAAACTAAAGAAAGGCCAAGGTGGTGTCATAAGTTGACTTTTTTTTTGGCATATAAAAGTATTAATGACTGCTTTAATATTCGAGAAATAGTTGTTTTTATACGCTCTCGGGAAGGTTACAATTGTAACCTTCCCTTGAGCGTATAAAAACAACTTTTTCTCTCAAAGCAGTCATTAATACTATAATATTTACTGCTTTTTGAACACGTAAAGTCCATAGGCTTTTTCATGAGAGGGTAATATGGTTTGTGTTGCGCTTATTTTGCGCTAATTCTAAACCATGGGTTATGTAAATGAGGGTTTAACTGAAACCATGGGTTAAATGTAAACCTCCTTTGTGAATTTGGGCCAGTAAGTCCGTCTGAGGGTTCGCTGCACTTATAAGACACCATATTTCTGTTAAAATCATTCAAATGCGCAGATTCATGATCTCATGGAGTTTTTTTTACCTGGCTCGTTAATAGCGATGCCTCCTTGACGCAGCTCCTCAGTTGCCACATTGACATTCTCCGTTTCAAAACTGCACACTAGATGTTACAGACAAAACCAGGATAAAGAACAAAACACATATTTAGTAGTGCTAAAAAAAAAGAGTACTATAACATGTGCAAATTAAACCATAGAGTATAAAGACAAAACATAAGATACATAGAAGAAAAAAAAGAATGAATGTGACATTTTATTACTGGGGGAAGAACTGTGTTTCAAAGGATCTTTTTTTTTAAAGTGGCAAGATATTAATTTCTCTGATGTCAAGTAGGATGTCTTTCCAAGTATTCAAAGCATTTTTTTGGCAGATGAGATTCTGGATTTGGTGATAATTAGTTTATATTTGTAGAATGTTGAGCGAAGCTGGCGTAATAATCATAAAACTTAAGCCACATTATAATTCACCTCATATACCTTACACGCCGACATGAGAACATAGTGTGCAATAAATATGTATCTGCATTTAAACATTCCATTGATTTAAAGCTAAGCAGAAAATAATATATCTTACTATTGCAACTACAAAATATATGAATGGTTTAACATATCCTTGAATAATTTAATGATTTAGTTGAATGCTTTAATATATAAGAAAGTGGGTGCTGGCAATTTGCATGGTGATAGCATATCAAGAATCACAGAAACTTTGAATTTCTTTCAAATTAACATTGTTTCTCTACATTTCATCAATAGTGCCAATAAGAATAAGAGGTCCCGAAAAGATGAAGACGGCAGGATTTTAGAAGATAGGTAAAATATGATTGTTACAAATGTACTTATTTTTATAACTGATAAACAATCTTTACATTTAACATTACCTGCCATAATCTCAAGCGCATGGTCACGGAATCCAGCATCAAGAAGTTCGTTGCTAATATCTGTAGGACTCTTCCGTTTTAATCCCTTCTCTTCATTCTTCTCTGTTTGGCCCAGGATTTTAGTCAATGTAGGCAAGTGTCCCACCCGAATGTTAGTCAGTAGCAGTCGTGCCACATGCTCGTCTATTTCCCCATTTCTATACGCTCCTGACAACAAATGAAAACAAATCAGATACATTAATGTTTCTATCTTGAGAATACAGGGTGGCTTTGTTTTTCCATAATTAAATGTGCCTTCATTAACATAAATTTTCATAATTCTATCCCACTTAATATTTGTTCATTAGTACTTGAACTGATTGTAAAGACTCTTTGGGAAATTCTGATTTATTTCCTGGGAAAAGGGGGCAATAGTGGAATTTTGCTTTTGCCATCATGTAATTATATTTAAATCTCAAAGAAACATTTTTGTTGTTGTCTCCACTTTGCTATGTGTCTTCACACTATCAGGGGTATTTCTACTGGTCCTCGGGGAAAAAATGGAAGAAAAAGAAAAATACTGAAAGAATAATTAGAATTAAAAAATTGTGAAAGTTCTTTATGAAGGTGTACAGATACCTGAGATGATGTCTAGTGCGAGTTGCTCCTCCCCTATGGTGAACAACGCATCGGCCAATACCAAGCGATGGTTGAAGGTTGAAGAACGAACAGTCTTTCTCCATCTAGGAAGTACAGACTTCCCTTGGTTGCCTGGACTCGTCAATTGGACGTCATCAGAAACACCCAGTTGTTTTGCCAGTTGTGCCTTGTCAACTCGAGTCTCAACTTCTATCATGTCTCTAATGCTGATTTCAAATCCTGTAACATATACAAATACCCGTTTGTAAAAGAAAAATGAATATGATTTTAATTCACCCTACATTTTCTGGTTAGCTTAAGAATTGCCTAAATCATATTATGAAGCATCATTACAAGGACCACACAAACGGTTTAGGATCTCACAGACCTAACCCTCTTCGTCATTGTTATGGATATCATTTGTTTTACTGAATGTGGTCGTGCATTATTGCAATAATTAGAAGGAAGATAGCATGAAAATGCCTGCAAGCCACTGAATATGTGTCCATAAAAGGATAAATCACTGCCATTTTAAAGACAAGGTATAACATCTATAGAGCAATCAAACCAGAAGTGAGTTCCCGGAAATTTTGCTTTTTCTATGATTTTATGATAACAATAATATTTCTTAAAAAACACTTTATGATTATCTGACCAACGTGCAAACGGTATTTTTACCACCTAGATGGAAGCCTTGCTCAAGGACACGCGTGCCGTGATGGGGCACATTTTTTTTAAACCAGAAAAGCAAAGCATTTCCTTTGCTTAATGTAAGGAGGTCGTTGGTGGCGGGCTTTACAACCGTGACCTTCACCCCGTTTCCACCCCGCTTATAGGTAAGCAAGGCTTAGTTTTTATGTGTGTTTAAATTGTTATATTTGATAATATTGCTACTATGTTTTGTTCATATCCTGGTTTAAACGAATTAGTATCATTACCGGGCATAAAAATATGTTCAAAGAACATGATATTTGTTAACAGAAAAGTGTAATTTAAGGCGAAATTGATGTTACGTAATGCTCAGAGGGTGTGACTTCTCAATGTATAAGTAGATTACACGTAGAGGAAATGGATGCGTAGGCTATGCCTGTACCGGTACGTGTAGAATGCATTTGTGTGTACGGTCAATTGGGCCATGGAGTGTGACTATTGTAATCGGGAACTTGGGCGCTAATGAATATGTATTAGGTTTTGGTGTAGAGAAACTTGATTAACGAAGAATTATGATCTTTTAAGTTTGATTAATTATGTTAGAAATTCGTTATTTATCCAGTTTATACACTTTGGGCATTTGCAATGTCTTAAACACGTTAAAGTTAATGTTATTAACGATTCAAATGTTTTATTGTTGTGAACACTGATTACCTATTTTTGTCATAATTCTGAAAGATGTGTCGTTGTTTATTTTTGTAATTGATAACTGTCTATCATTACTTGACCCCGTTTCCACCCCGCTTATAGCGGTCTGTCCATACAGAATAAAGAGCACCAACTCTACTCCTCAGGCTGCCATTGTCGTCTGTATTGTCTGAGGTCTACCCCCACTCATTCCGGCTACCCGTCACAATCTACCCCCCTACATTAAAACAATGCTTGCATACTAATGCCCTTTCTATGCCACAATAAGATATTTCCTTTTCATCTGTGTCTTCGTAAAGATGTAAACATGGTAAAGAAGATTCAGCACTCACCAAAATATAGTGCCCTTGCCTCTTCAGAATACCCTGCTTGTTGCAAGGCCTGAACCATTTTCACTCGGTTATCAATGGACACCTGCTTTTCGATATTAGTAGAGGCCTGCTTCATGATATAAGCAGTGCCCTGTGTCAGATTGTGAGGTCCGATGTTGCCTCTGCACATGTTAAGGACTTGATCGCTTATGTTGAGAGCTTTGGCAAACGGGTACACGTCAGCCATGATGAGGTGAAAGGCTAAATCGATCAGCTCTACATCGCAGATATTGAATGGTTTTTTCTTGGCAAGAAGGCAGGCTAGAAAATATAATATAAAACAAGTAATTAAGTTGCATGTTTATTCGTAATCACTTGAAATATGATCTGTTTGCCAATCATGCTTCACAAATCAATACCGGTAACTCCTTCCTAATAACAACTCTATTTGATACAAAGGGACGTGACCAAGACGATGGTAGAGACAAGTACATACACTGGTGACTGCACTTTCTGGTTGTCGAGATTCATTTACTCACTTTTTAAAATTTCTATTTCACCATTTCTTGTTCGGGGGAGGGGGGGACACCAATTACATATTAAAATACTCAACATCAAAAGCCCCATAATTATATTCAAGCAGGAGTCTGTGTTCCCACACTGTTAATTTAATATATCTTGTCCTAAAATAGATTAAACACTATTAGAAGGGGCATATAGCCCATTTTTTAGGTCTAAAAGACAGCTAGGTGCCATCCGACATAATAGTATACCATGAAGTGCCTTACCATAGCGTGGCTGTTCATTCTCCAGAAGCTGTCTTAGAGTTTTTCTTGGGGTATTTGGCTCATTTTCACTTTCAAATTTGGAGTCTAACGTTGGTTTCAGCACATTGATTATTTCGGAAAGTAGTTCTTTTCCTTCTGAAGATTGTTGTCCCGGGACTGTCACATCGTATTTCTTACAGAACGCAAGGAGAACTTCTGACCCAGCGTAACGACCAAGGCGATCGAGTTCGTCACGTGATATAGATGAGACTGTAAAGAAAAATTATATTTGAGTAAAAACATGATCACAAAAACTTTGCAGAGGCAACTCAAGAGCAATTTCAAATTACTGCGGTAAAGAAAAAAGATTGATGCATCCGCGTAACTTTATACCAGTATATCTACACTGTAGGCCCTGTCTTATGAAACTTGAGAGCAAATTTGTCATATAATTTAGTTATTGATAACAAGTTTTATGAAACAAGGCCCTAATGTTGTTTATTGTTTGTGGGGGGTCTATTCGCTATTCATAAGGACCGCTATTCATAAGGTCCGCTATTCATAAGGACCGCTATTCATAACGTGTAAATTCCCGTACTTCCGGGTCCGCTATTCATAATGGCAAAAGAGGGTCACTATTCATAAAGAAATAAGGTTCGTTAATCATAAGGACCGCTATTCATAACGTGAGATAAGGGTCGCTATTCATAATTCATATTAAGGGTCATTAATCATAAGGACCGCTATTCATAATATGAAATCAGGGTTGCTATTCATAATACGACCAGAGGGTCGCTATTCATAATACGAAATAAGGTTCATTACTTATAAGGGTCGCTATTCATAACACGGGAAGAGGGTCGCTATTCATAATACGAAATGAGGGTCCCTGTTCATAATAGGAGAAGAGGGTCGCTATTCATAATAAGAGAAGAGGGTCGCTATTCATAATACAAAATGAGGTTCGCTATTCATAATAGAAGAGGGTCGCTATTCATAATAGGAGAAGAGGATCGCTATTCATAATACAAAATGAGGTTCGCTATTCATAATAGGAGAAGAGGGTCGCTATTCATAATACGAAATGAGGTTCACTATTCATAATAGGAGAAGAGGGTCGCTATTCATAATAGGAGAAGAGGGTCGCTATTCATAATACGAAATGAGTTTCGCTATTCATAATAGGAGAAGAGGGTCGCTATTCATAATACGAAATGAGTTTCGCTATTCATAATGCAAAATGAGGGTCGCTATTCATAATACGAGAAGAGGGTCGCTATTCATAATAGGAGTAGAGGGTCGCTATTCATAACAGGAGTAGAGGGTCGCTATTCATTAAACAAAATGAGGGTCGCTATTCATAATATGAAATGAGGGTCGCTATTCATAATACGAAATGAGGGTCGCTATTCATCATAGGACTAGATGTTCGCTGTTCATAATAAGGAATGAGAGTCGCTATACATAATACGACTAGAGGTTCGCTATTCATAATACGAAATGAGGGTCGCTATTTATAATACGGTATAAGGGTTGCTATTCATCAAAAAATGTAAATTAAATAAGCAATAAACATCAGTAGGCAAAATAATGGATAGGGGATACCCCACGGCTGTAGCGTAGGCGGGAGGGGGCCATATGGCCCCGAATATTTGTAGAAAACATTTATTGAAAACGTATTGAAAACATTTCTGAACAAAAGAAAGAAAAAGGCGTGCCCCCCCCCCCATCAGTCCGACCATTCGGCCTGCCCTCCCTGCAGTATTTCTGTGGTACAAGTACATATTACTGACAATTCTCATCCAATTAGTTCATTGATGGCGTAGACTGTTTGTGTTTCACGGGGGGGGGGGGGGGGGTGCGGTTGGGGTCTAGCAGTGTTGCCATCAAGGGGTTGATCTATCATGTCCCTTACCTTCAGCAAAGGATGGAAGCGACAAAAAGGGGGTTGTAGGCAGGGGCGACGCTAGACCTTTTTCAGTTTGAGGTGGGGGGGGGGGGTGAAGAGGCCACCGAATACCGACAAAAATAGCTACCATTTATATATTAACATATATATATATATGTGTATGCCAATGTCCCAATGTCTACAAATTTAACCCTATAAATCCGGGGCCAGGAGCTAAATTATTTTCACCCCCCCCCCCCCCCCACCTTCCCGTGCGAAGCGCGGAAGCTTTGACGTTCCATTAAAATATTAGAGAAAGAAGACGATTCGTTGTACCGTTCACTACTCTTAATCCTTGTCTGAATTTATTTTTCCCCGTATAAGTGCCCTTCAAAGCTTATTTTGATCCCTCCCCTGTTATTTTCTAGAACTTCCATGATGACCTAGTACATTGTATAATGCTTTACTTGCAGATGGTTTACCTAGTAAGATTCATGTGCTTTCTTGCATTGAGGTCAATTCAGGTCTTACATATTGATGAGCTGTTTGAAATTAACTAGGAGGTATGCGCGTATTGGGGAATCTGGCTTGCTGCTCTACTTTTTTTTTAAAACTTCCCACGACATGTAATGAGTGTTTAGTGTACATTATATGGGACGTACAGTGATAGATGGAAAGTTATTTCAGTATGTTCGAAATGACTTTTATGTAACTCCTTTTTCCTCCCACATCATCAACATTCATTCATTTCATTTCATCTACATTAGTTCATGAAATGCATTCAGAAAATGAAGAAAAAAAGAAACGAAAATAACCCGTTAAAGCGCGTAAGCTTTAACGTTTTATTAAAATATTAGACAAAGAAGACGATTCGGGCGACTCTTAATCATTGTCTGAATTCTCAAATATGTTTCTTTATCCGATAAAAAGTCACACTTCGTAGGGGAAAAAAAATTACCGACATAATACATCTCACCGACTTCAAACTTCTACATAAATATAGTATACGAAGATCGAGCAAGAATACCGACACAGCGGACCCGACACAGCAACAAAATTATCTATGCGTATCTTTCTTGCTCCCTGGACGTGGCGACTCCACCAAACATACCCCTCTCTCTCTTTCTCTTTAATCCCCTTTTTCTTTTGCTCCTTTTCTTTCTTTTTTCTTCTTTTCCTTTCTTTCCTCTCCTTCGTCTTTGTCTTTTTTCTCTTTCTTCTCTTCTCTTTCCTTTCTTTCCTTTCTTTTCCTTTTCTTTTCTTTTCTTTCCCTTTCCCTCTCCTTTTTACCCCTCCCCCTTTTCTCATTTTTTCCCGACAGCAGCGCAATTTACCGACAATATCTTGACAGGTGGGGTGTCGCACCCCACACCCCCCTTAGCGACGCCCCTGGTTGTAGAGAGTTAGATTATATACAATATTCAAGCTTTCGTAAATATATAATATTGCACGATTTTTTTTTCTCCTCATAAGTAAGGAAGTAAGATTTTCAAGATTTAAAGTCAAATAAGATACGATTTTGCGACCGTAAAGCATTATGCAAACGGTGGCGTCCCCTTTATTGTCTTTTTTTAAAGTAGGCCTATATTTTCTTTTAAGCTTTGATAAGTATATAAAAATACACCCCCCTTAATCTAGCTAATATATTTCCCCCGCTCCAGTGGGTGACAAAAAAAGGAAAACATAACACACACATAATCCTATCGTAATTTGTCCCCTTGTGCGAACCCCCCCCCCCCTCCCCTTTTACTGATAGTCAAATTTAAGAAAATTTACTTTGTGACAAGACCATATATATTATAAAGGAAACCACCTCAGCCCCCCCCCCCCCCCCCCCCCCCCCCGAAAATAAATATTAAGGTCCGCTACCTGAATGTCCGAGTCGTCATCATAAAGGCGAAGGCGGCGGGTTGTGGGGGGGGGGGGGGGAGGGGGAGGGGGGGGAGGGGGGGGGGAGGGGGGTGAGCTTGAGGATGTTTCATGATTCAAATGTTATGGATTTAAATTCTCAATTATGTTTATAACATTGGATAACAAATTTCAAACCTACTTAAAAACAAGACAAATATTCAGGGCCATGTGTCGCCTGGGGGTGTCCTCCGTCCAATATTTCCATTTGTTATGAGCATTTTGGATATTGCTTAGGCCTATTTCATTTTATGAATAAAAACCCTCATCCCGTATTATGAATAGCGACCCTCTACTCCTATTATGAATAGCGAACCTCATTTCATATTATGACTAGTGACCCTATTATGAATAGCGACCCTCATTTCGTATTATGAATAGCAACCTTCTACTCCTATTATGAATAGCTCTTCTCCTATTATGAATAGCGACCCTCTCTCCTATTATGAATAGCGAACCTCATTTCTTATTTTGAATAGCGACCTTCTTCTCCTATTATGAATAGCGACCCTCTTCTCCTATTATGAATAGCGAACTCATTTCGTATTATGAATAGCGACCCTCTCTCCTATTATGAATAGCGAACCTCATTTTGTATTATGAATAGCGACCCTCTTCTCCTATTATGAATAGCGAACCTCATTTCATATTATGAATAGTGACCCTATTATGAATAGCGACCCTCATTTCGTATTATGAATAGCAACCCTCTACTCCTATTATGAATAGCTCTTCTCCTATATGAATAGCGACCCTCTTCTCCTATTATGAATAGCGAACCTCGTTTCGTATTATGAATAGCAACCCTCTTCTCCTATTATGAATAGCGACCCTCTTCTCCTATTATGAATAGCGAACCTCATTTCGTATTATGAATAGCGACCCTCTTCTCCTATTATGAATAGCGAACCTCATTTCGTATTATGATAGCGACCCTCTTCTCCTATTATGAATAGCGACCCTCTTCTCCTATTATGAATAGCGACCCTCTTCTCCTATTATGAATAGCGACCCACTTCTCCTATTATGAATAGCGACCCTCTTCTTCTATTATGAATAGCGAACCTCATTTCGTATTATGAATAGCGAACCTCATTTCGTATTATGAATAGCGACCCTCTTCTCCTATTATGAATAGCGAACCTCATTTCGTATTATGAATAGCGACCCTCTTCTCCCTATTATGAATAGCGACCCTAATGAATAACGACCCCGATTTTGCATTATGAATAGAGACCCTCTTCTCTGATTATGAATAAGCGGTCCTTATGAATAGCGGTCCTTATGAATAATGAACCTTATGAATACTGACCCTTTTCTCCAATTATGAAAAGCGGTCCTTATGAATAGCGGTCCTTATGAATAACGGACCTTATGAATAGCGGACCTTATGAATAGCGGACCTTATGAATAGCGACATTGACCTGTTTGTGGCTATATATATAATCGTAAATAACACTCTTATCAATCGTAAACTAAATCATGAATCATGAACCATGATTAAATGATTCAACCATGAAACATTCCTCAACAGTGTATCAACATAAAATGGCAAGTTATATTTGGAGGTGTAACGCGAATCGAAATATACCGGTATGCTGAAGAAAAAAAAAAATGCTGTCATAAACAGCACAAAGCTATGGTATTTTCCTCGTGCTCGAATATAACAATATTTTAAGAAAAAATGTGTTCCACTTGGTCATCAGGAAGCTTAGCATGCAGATCGCCAAGGAAAATTTCTGTTGATATTTCTTACACTTTGGACATAGAAACATACATTTTATCAAGGAAAATTCAATTGAATGTTAATCTTCTGGATCAGAATTCAGAACATATCAAATATATATCACCTCTTTCTATTCCATTCAATCGAAGTAACATTTATTTTCTTTCATTTCGTTTTTTTATTCCATATCAAAGAATATTCAAGTTATAAATTTGTACAAAACGTAAAGACATAAATACATTTATTAACAGAGCAATAGTTTCAACCCTTACTATACTGGAGGGGGGCAGGGGCCTGGGAGGCCCCTGCCCCCCTCCACTTTTTCAGAGAATGTGCCGCAACCCCTAGGAATGATAAATTGTCGTTTCATGACTTTTTTTCCTCAAGTCTTACGCACATTTTGATATCATTTTCGTCAAAATCAGATATACATGTACCTATAAGGTGTTACATAACAATTAGTATGCACATGCCATCAAAAAGTGATATAATTGCATATATTCAGCTACAAGCAGAAATGTGAATACAGGTTTTGATGTATTTCTTCATAAGTGGGAATATGAATTTCATATCAAATTGTTTGATATGTTTCTCAAAGTAACTTGATATATTCCAGAACAAAAAAATACATTAGAAATAAAGCAATAGATATA
>JAVYIG010017185.1:0-20000 GCA_035222895.1 Strongylocentrotus droebachiensis
CACACTCAAATATCGGCCGCTTTTATCGCTCGCATTCAATCAAGTGATGACCGCATTAAGTCATTTTTGTTGTGTGTAAATGAATTTCAACAATCATTTCATCATAATATGTTAGATTCCCGTGCTTTGAAGCTGATTCCGGGCAGTGGCCTGGCACACACACACACAAAAAAAAAAAAATCGCTGGCAATCTTAATTTCTAATTTATTCAAATCATGTTTTCCGTAAACCGGGTATTAACAGGAAGCTTTAGCGGCTCAAGTGATGGCCTATGCGAAGCAGAAACTGCGAGCTTGAGAGAATAATTATACAGGATATCAATTTTGGGGGTTAAACAGAGAGTCGCGACAGAGGGCCACATCCGTTCAAAATTCCTTTGGAATTAAGTCACCAAACAAACTGTCATTTCTTCTGACTTTGGCAGCAATACCAGATTGGTAATGACGCATGGGTCAACCAGAATGTGCATAATGATTCACAAACAAAATAAACAATGATTCAATACATCTGACAATGAACAAAGGACTTTATTTAATTAAACATCTTATAGAAGGAAGCATATTTTTAGCTTATTTTGGACGGTGATATTTAAAGAAAATGGGGTGATAAAGACGGAAATTTTCGAAAAGGCCGTCCAAGTAGTGAATCATGCAAACGATGATTCGTTCATTCTATAATTGATCAAATAATTTTGAGGGATTGACTAATGGTGGAATTAATTTCAGCGGTAAGGTTTTTTCTGTTTGCTTTTACGGCAATATTTGAAGAAATGATCGAGGTCGATTAGATTATATATACGTGAAACGGAATTGCGAGAGGACATTTTAAAAGTTGTTATTATTTTGTTAGTATTTTATTGACTCGTTTGTATATGGCAAAGCATTTCTTAACCTATGTTTTGGGGGTATGATCCGCTAGAATAATCAGATTTTAAGATTTTTCTTGGGGAAATATATCAGAACTTATAAATAATGAGAAATTTTCAGGTTGAATCAAAGTTAACATGTTGAGTGCAATTTACAAAAGAAAATGTAACATTAAACCAAAACACAAGCTTAAAGGACAACAAATTAAGGAGTCACATTTTGAAAAGATATAAGTCCCATGCACTTGAAATACTATTCCTTACATATTCGATGCATAATGGATACTATAAATGAAGAGGAAGACATGTTTCACATTTGTTTTGTCTATTAAAAGTAAAGACTCATTTTGTAAATAAAATTAAAATTGAAATTAAGCATTTATTATCCATTCGGAAATTCGTTTTTTACCGGAAAAAGTTGATAGATCAGTTTACAAAAAGAACTAATCATAATCGCTGTCAGTTCCATAAACACGTTTTTTTTTAAAATATCAAACGTCATTCATATACTGTCAATGTCATCCTAAATGTTGAACATTGCATGTTATAAGCCAAGATGAATACAATCATTGTATAAACTTGGCAAACATGCGAATAAGCTGTTATGTTTGAAGCTGCGAAATAATATAAAATCACGACAGGTCAACTTCATAAAATAACAAATTGGCCTTGTCACTTTGCTTCTTGCTTTGTTATTTTCTTATTCACTGCACCTTTTATATCAAAGTTCCCAATGAAGTTGAAAACAAAACTTTTTAGAGTGATTTTTTGGTATTAGAAAATTTGATTGCATTGTGTCGTTTTCAATAACAAAATTGAATATCACAATAATATAGATGATGAACTAATGAATGGCCACTAACTAACACGAAGCGACATAAATATGTTTGTGCAAATGAAGGCATAAACGATAAACACATTTGTGTCTTGTTATTACTCCTCTACCTCCCCATCCCTCCTCCTCCTCCTCCTCCTCCTCCTACTACTACTTCTGCTGCTGATGATGTTGCTGCTACACTGCTACTACAACTACTACTACTACTACTACTACTACTACTACTACTACTACTACTACTACTACTACTACTACTACTACTACTACTAATACTACTACTACTACTACTACTACTATTACTTCTACTACTACTACTACTACTACTACTACTACTAATACTACTACTACTACTACTACTACTACTACTACTACTACTATTACTTCTACTACTACTACTACTACTACTACTACTACTACTACTACTACTACTACTACTATTACTTCTACTACTACTACTACTACTGTACTACTGTGCTACTACTACTACTACTATTACTTCTACTACTACTACTACTACTACTACTACTACTACTACTATTACTTCTACTACTACTACTACTACTACTACTACTATTACTTCTACTACTACTACTACTACTACTGTACTACTGTGCTACTACGGTCAAACATGCGTTAGTGACCACCTGTCTTCAAAGACTACCTGTCCTCAAAGACCACCTGTCTACAAATACCACAATTTTTGTTTCCCTTGAAATTGGTTTCTCATTGAACCATGTGATATAGGCACCTATACATAAAGCCCACCTGCCTATAAAGACCAATTTTCTTGTCTCCCATGGGTATTGTTTAGACAGGTTTTAACTGTACTACTACTACTAGTACTATTGTTGCTATTGTTACTACTACTACTAATATACTATTTCTACTACTACTACTATTATTACTGTACTACTACAACAACTACTACTACTACTACTGCTACTACTACTACTACCACTACTGCTACTACTACTACTACCACTACTGCTGCTACTACTTCCTCATCTTCTTCTTCTTTTTCTTCTTCTTTTTCTTCTTCTCCTTCTTCTTCTTCCTCTTCTTCTTATTCTTCTTCCCCTTCTTCTTCTTCTTCTTCTTCTTCTTCTTCTTCTTCTTTTTCTTCTTCTTCTTTTCTTTCTCCGGCGGGTGTAGAACAAAGTTGGGCCTACTGTAAATAGGAACTGTAATAACTGTTGTGGTGACCCATAACTGAAAACCCCAAATGCCGTTTTCTTTATTAATCGTATTTTGTCAATGGTGCTGAAAGAGATTAATAATCTATGCCAGTAACGACTCCCGGGGGAGTGGGAGGGGTAGGGGAGAGGAGAGGGAAGGGGGGGGGGGGGGTGGGGGGCAAAGCGAGCTCATGGGGCACTTTGAAATTTCTTCCTATCACCCCTTAATAACTTGTATCCGATTAGAAGTTGCCATGCTGTTTTCAGAGTTTATATCATCCAAAGGACGTTGATGTCATAATTCAGTCAGTATCAAAAATCGTTATAATTATGTCATTATTATAAATGAAATGGTCGTTAATTGGAAATAAGCTAACTGTCAGCTTTCATGCAAGTATAGTTTGTATATTCATTCCACATTTATATATATTTCCTTCCCATTACGAATAAAAATCGAAATCAAGTCAAATAAAAGACAAGCCAATCGCTTTCAAGAGTTTGGGCTCATCTTACAAAACGTTACGCCGTTTTTTCTCTCTTTTCTTCAAGCGAGGTTTTGATTGCCATGATTTCAATACATATGTAAATTAATTTCTCAATGATTGAATGACAAATAACATTGGCTAAAAATTAAGGTATATCTAACAATAACACATTAATGTCTCACAAACTATCTTTATAGCAACGATATGTAGTTAATCAATGGTATGTGAGTGGTTATGAAAGAATATCAAATAAAAAGGCGTGTATACTTACTTATAAATGCTTGTACCTCTTTGGAGAATGACAGCAGGGATATAATCCAAATAACAAACTTTTGTAACTCCGTCAATTCACTACATAATCGCACCATGTCGATCGATTTTTGACGTTGCTCTAGCCAAGTTTAACGTTATTTCTTATATACGGTTGAAACGAGTTCAAAGTGTTGTTCGCTCATTGACAGTTCGTTTCGTTATGTACGCTTTGTTAGCGGAAAGAGCGGACCTAAACACAGTGCTGCGCATACCCGATTTTCGGAAGGCAGCCCCCCCCCCCCCAGTGATTTTTGCTTCTCTGGTTGATCTCCTACCCCACCCCCACCCTTTCCCCTCTCACCCTCTCTCTATCTACAGTGTATCTTTTTTCTCTCTCTATCTTTCTTTTTTTTTCTCTCTCTCTCTCTCTCTCTCTCTCTGTATGTCTCTCACTCTCTGTCTCTGTGTTTCTGTCTCTCTCTCAGTCCTTTTCTCTAGTCTATTTCTCTCTCTTTCTCTGTCTCTTTCTCAGTCGCTGTCTCTCTCTTTCTCAGTCTCTGTTTCTCTCTCTCTCTCTCTCTCTCTCTCTCTCTCTCTCTATGTGTGTCTCTCCCATATATATATTTATCTCTCTCTGTCTATTATCTCTCTTTCTGTCTATGTCTCGCTTTCTATTTCTCTCTTTCATCTCTCTTCATAAGTCCATTGATGAACATTTTCACTGTTCGTGTTTCCCTTTTCCTCCCTCACCTTTTCCTCTGGTTGTAAAACAATATCGACAATAATTTTTGTTTTCAAACATAAAAATAGTTCCACATGCAGGAATCAATTGGCAATCAATCCCCAATTTATATTTGTTCTATTTTAGCCCCCTCCCCCTCCCGGCTCCCCAGCCTCTCTCTCTCTCTCTCTCTCTCTGTGACTTGGTCTCTCCTTGAAAAGCACAACTTTGTTTCAAGTTCAAGGTCTACCTTGACTTCACCTGTTTTCAAGAGACAAGGTCCATAGATTTAAAGGGGTGGGTCAATGAATAAGATAATACCTCTATAAGGGATTAGTACAACGACCTTTGTGGTTGCATGCGACCGCCCTTGTCCACTCATCCATCAACAATGCGTTATCACATTTTTAGCCTTTTGTACAGTTGTTACGCAACTATCTGACAAAGAAAACAAAGAAGGAGGAAGTAAATAGTGCAAGAAATATCTGCTACTGTTTTATTAGTTTTTCCACTGACCCTTGGGCCTACCTAATGAAGAATAAATGACAATGTAAATAATATGTGGTATACTGTGTATGTAATAGGCTGGGCTCTATGTTTGTGTGAGGTCCATGGTATATACCTGCATTAAAAAACGTTGTATTTATTTGATCTCTTACGCGAAGTGCTGAGTTTCGTTTTCAACATGAGGTCAATGCTGTAAAAATAGTGCTAAACAGTTTATTGAGTCATGAATGTTTCAGTTTCTGCGTCTTTGAAGTATCTGAGAAATATTTAGAGCAGTCAAACGCACGCAGATCAGTGAGATGAAAGGCCTTATAGGAACCCTATACCCCTTCCATTTCTTCCCTCCCCTCTCTCTATCTCTATCCCTCCTCCACTTCTCTCTCGCCCTTCCTCTATTCTTCTCCCCTCTCCCCCACCACTTTATACCCCATCCTCCCCCTTCTCTCGTGTTATACTCTCTCTTTCCTTCAATCTCTTTCCCCTTATTTCCTTGCATTATCTCTTCCTCTCCTTTTATCCTCTTCCACTCTCTCCTCTCTCCCCTTCTCGTCTTCTCTACAATTCCACCTCCTTATATCCCCTCTCTCCTTAAGCCTTGTTCCTTGTCTCTTATCCGGTCGGTGTTATTCAGCTCATTTAAAGGTAATACAAAGTTTTGGTATGGGGTAATGAATTTGGTTCAAATGGACATATTGGAAGCATATACGATCCTACAATATTCAGTGATCGTTGTCGCGGTCGAAATCGACTCTAAAGTTATGAAATTATAAATAATAAACACTTTACGTTGAATAGCTCCCTCTCAAGGTAAAGATATTAATTAAACTATAAAACAATGTCTATTGACTAAAATCGACCATTTAGCTATTCTTGTTCGGAAATTATATACCACAACTACATACTCTGAGATTTTCATGGTCGCAGCTACCATTGTACTGCCGTAGGAGCTATTTGAAATTTATCAACATTTACCGGGAGCACCGGTAAATCTTTATATTGAATTTTTCTCGAAAGCAGAAATGTTTTAGGGGCTAAAATTTCTGGTGTTTTTAATACACCCACAGGGGCATCCAAGTATATCAAAATTGTAAAGAATCACTATCCACCCAATTTTCAAAATTTCCCAAAACTTTGTAATACCTTTAAGACAACCCCTCTTGGCATACCTGATTAGATTATCCACTTAATAGAGACGGATTAAGGGTAGATTAAGAAGGGATTATTAATAAGTGATCCTCCTTCCTAAATGCGAGTAACGGTCTCCCGACCTTGGGGATGTTCGATCTAGATGAATTAGTTCAGGTCGTAGTGCAAGATACATGCTCCGATTTAAGTTGAGTTGTGGTATAATTATCATGTGAAAATTAAACTGTGAGCTTATTTCCGATTCCTTTTAAGTCAGTTTGCAGAATATAATGATAGAAACGCTAATCTTGAGCTCTGGTGATGTTTCACAAAGATCCTAAGTCGAACTTATATATTATTCTAAGTTGGACTTAAAATATGAATGATTAGAAACAACATGTTATGCCTTTAAAATAACTTTCATAAAATATTGTCTAAGATGCTAACGGCTTTCCATAGTTATTGGTAAGTCCAACTTAGAGATAGGTTCATTTTAGGATCTGTGTGAAACGCCCCCCTGATGTGGGAAACATATGTCGAGAGGGCATAATGCTATAGATACTAGTAATTCATTCTGGATTGTTTTTAATGTGTAGTATAACGTAAAGTTTCGTTCGAGCAGGGACGTGATAGAGAAGGACTTGAATCAAGCCGTTCTCCTTTGACCCCATGCTCCAAGCCGCCGGAAAGTTATGCGCTAATCTGCAGCTGTTGACCAGGTGGTGAGATAAAAGAGCGCATGAAATTTTAGGATTTAGAATTCCTACATCAGAAAATGGTATCACAGCAACTGTTCGCTGTCCCTTCCAATGATTTCTCATCCATTGTTGAATGTGTAAAGAGGAGAACAAGCGAACACAAACTTCTGTAATTTCATTCTTTTTTAAACTTGAAAAATACAAAAAACACGCGAAAACACGCATTAGCAAACTTAATGTTATTGAAGATTGTAAATCATGGATCAAATAACGGGACATTAAAGCATGCACAAATTAGCGCATCATCCTAAAATATTGAGTTTTTGACAGGATGTAATTTTTCTTTTACCAACTCTGGCACACAATTTAAAGGCAGGACGGAGTTCTAAATTTGAAAATTTGTTTGATGCACTATTCCCAATAAAATTCCCATATAAAGTTTTTAATTTACACTGTAATTTTGCCGGTAATTTAATATTTTGTAATAAATGTAAAACTGGTGCCTGGCTTCCGAAATTCCCCGCAGTGGAAGCGCGGTTCGGAGCATGGAACTTCAAAGCCAAGTGGAATGTTACACATCCCATTGTTACGCTTTAGAACTCAAGAATGCGTTTGAATAAATTACAAGAGTTTCGCCTCCTGTTCTTTCACCTCCCTGGTTCGAGTCATTGTCGGTTTGGTGTTGGTCTATTCTAGTTTGCAGACACAAACCCCTGTCAATCGCTTTCCGCAACAGTGTCTGCACTATGAGACTATGATGACGTCATATACTGCATATCATAACTAGGCTATGCACTTTAGCTGCGCCGAACAGACCCTGATAGATCTATAGGCTCTGCTGAAGGCTGTATTCCTTTCTCACATCCCTATCTCGCTCTCTCCTTCTTCAACCACCCACCCTCTCTATCTTCGTCTGTATATCTTGGACTATCTGTCCCCTATCTGTCACTCTGTTTGCCTTCTATCGTTGCCCCCCTCTCTCTCTCTCTCTCTCTCTCTCTCTCTCTCTCTCTTCCTCGAATACTATGGGTGCATTTTTATAAAACTCTATATTTCGGTAGCTGTATATTATTCATTAGACAAATGCAAACACAGAACTTATTTTGAGGTTTTATTCTCCCATTATTTTGAATGAATATAACTGGGACTCTTTCATTTGTATTTAGTTCAATCTTTTGCACATCACAGTTTATGCTGAATCTTTGAAATACATGTACAATTCTCCTCTAAAAACATAAATATTCATGTATTTACTTTATACACACAGAATAAACCACGACATTGATAAAAGTACACTTCCTCGCAACTGCGAAAAACTAACAAACCATTAAAGGTTAGGTAATATTTAAATCTCATGAAAACATTTTGGCATTGAGGAATAATAATAGTATTTAGTATCATTATTAGTAATAGTCGTCATCGTTGTCAGCGTCATCGTAGAAGTACTATTGAAGTAGTGGTATAGCAGCAGCAGTTTTTCAAAGTCTATACAACTTTCTAACCAATCGATATTCTCACCAATTGACATTCTAACCATAGTTTTTAACCATGAGGGCGTTTTTACTAAAGTCAGAGATTGTAACAAAGAGGGCTAATATTTATTGTGCTCTTTGGTAAACATCGCGAAAATTGATACAAGTTTATAACGCCCTATCAAAATGATTCATTCTTACTGTTCTATACAATGGAGAAAAGGCAAGAAATCGATGAACACAATTTTCAGTCATGAATAATCTAAGATTGTCCCATTCTTTGGTAATCGAAAGATAAATGTAGCAATGCACCCAGGGAAAGAAATCACCATTAACTACGTTTCTGAAACCATGATTAATATCGTATAAATAACTATAATGCAAATGATGCACATTTAATAGTTCTTCATGGAATCAGGCTCCCAGTTCATGCAATTTCAATGAAATATGATAAAATAATTGAATACCGACAGAAAATAAAATATTGCAATAAAACGTGAAGAAAAGGCAATCTTTAGTTTTTTTACAGGCGAAAATTATACTGCTTATAATTATATCGAGTACAAAATACAGGAAAATATTATTTACTTCGAATGTTATGATAACAGCACAATATCTGTCGAAGAATTGGATAACATTATCATTATTTAGCAGAGGGGAAAAAAAACATATATTCGAAAACATTATTATGTTGAAAGTACTGTGGACTTCTAGAATTTTGAACATATTGCACTCCTCCGAAATCACTTTATTATACCGGCAGTGTATGCTTTTAGCAAAATGCATGAAGAAAAAAATACAAACCTAACTTAGATCATTGCACTTTCCGAAGCGAAGAGACATTGCCTGGTTATGAGGTTATAGTTGCACAAATAATGTGCCTTTTAAATAGAAAGTAGAAAACAAGAAATCGGGTGGAGGTGGGGGGGGGGGGGGGGGTACCCCTGCCCACCCCCGGACATCTAACAATTCAATTCAATTCAAATTGTATTGATTAAAATCCAAACAAATAGGATCATTCTCAATTTTGTATATAATATTGGATAACAAATTTCAAAGTTGTAGTGTAAGAAAGATAATTGAGTGTATTAAAGAGTAAGTTGACAAGAACGAGGAATGACAAAAATTAACGTACTACCACATGTTTTTTCTGGAATATACTACAGGGGTGAAAATAAATTAAATTACTCGTATTTGCTTTTTACAATTTTTACTTTTAAATTTGTTGTGCCAAAACAATTTTAGGGTTAGTTAAATGAAAATCCATAGAGTGCCTCGTGGGGTACGAATGTACATTAACATTATGAATATAAAAATCATGAAAGGACTTAGGAAGTAAGTTGGAGACATATTTATACATAAAAATAGCTGTTTGAAAAATGTGCATATCAGTTACTTTGAGAGTTTTCAATGTTTTAAAAATAGGTGTAGTGTGTGCTAAATAATCAGATTGTGTACAAATTCGTAGAGCTTTCTTTTGTAAATTTAATTTTAGTTTTACAACAGTTTCCCCATACGATATTAATTAATATGCGAAAGTACAAAAGCATTATAAATCATAAAAAGAGATTTGGGAGTTAGTAATAATTTCAATTTATATAATATTCCAATGTTCCTAGGAACAGTGTTCAATATATTATGTATATGATCGAACCAAGTTGAATTAGAATCAATGGTTATCCCCAAAAATTTGACAGAATTTTTTTCTAAAAGCAAATTATAATTAATATATAATCTACAATTTACTTTTGGTGAATGAACATTTCTAAAGTATATAAAGTTTGTTTTTAGTAACATTTAAAGATAGGTTATTAGACTTAAACCAAACATATTTTAGATAATTCAACATTTAAGATTGACGTAAGTGTGTCTAAATTTGTATGAGAATAAAATGCATTAGTGTCGTCTGCATACAATATAAATGTTAAAGGTTTAGATGATTTTACAATATCTTTAACGTATAACAAAAATAATAAACTCGTCTTCTTCTCTACCCTCTCTCACTCACTCATCTCTCTCTGTCTATTTTTAAACCTCTCCATATTCTCTCCCTCGGTGTCTCTCTCTCTCTCTCTCTCAATTTTTCTCTTTACACACATAATATATATAATTATATCTGACGAAATAAATTGTAACCGGTAATATTGAGTTGAACCGTCTAGGATTTTAATTTCAACTGTTTTAATGATATACATCTCTCTCTCTCTTTCTCTCTCTCTCTCTTCCCCTCTCCCTCTCTCTTTCCCTCTCTCTCTTTCTCCCCTCTCTCTCTCTCACTCTCTCTCTCTTTCTCTCTCTCTCATTTTCTTTCTCTCTCTCTCATTCTCTATCTCTGTGTATCCATCCTTTAGTCCTTAGCATTTCTTCCCGGTATTTCTCGTTACCTTGACGGGACGGAGTAGCATACAGGTAATTTGAAGCCGCTGTATTCTGATGAGATTGCCATTGCGTAAGCACCCATATCTAAAGAACGGGTAAAAAAAAACTAGAGATAAGTTTTGATGATGAACTTGAAAATCAAATAACAGTAATTAAACTTGGAAAAGTTTCGAATTCAAATTGTAAATGACCTTTCTACTCATATCTCGCTTCTCCAATAATACCGATTTCTTAAATTTGGATCGACTTTTTATGCTCCCGGTATCAACTTAAGACCAAAGAATGAAGCAATATATGCCATCTAAAGAACGTGCAATATATTGAAAAGCCATTCACTCCCCTAATAATCCCCTAAAGCTTATTAAGTACTCACTCAATCAGTAACAAAATAATAAACCATCTAACAAACTAACCAGCCGACCAACCAACCAAAAAATTAACCAACTTATTAGACAACCAACCAACAAACTAACAAACTACCATACCGACCTACTGGCCAACCACCCATCCTAGCAACTAAGCAAACATCCAAGCAATCAACCAACCGACCAACCAACCACCCAACCGACAAACCAGCAAACCAACACACAAACCAACAAACAAAGTTACATACAAATTTAAAGTTACGTACCACCCAACAAGCCGCCCAACCTACAAACCATGCCGACAAACAAACAACTAACCAACCAACCAACCTACAAGCCACCCAACCAATCAACCAACCAACAAACCAACCAACCAACAAACCAAAAATATAACCTACAAACCATCCAAACGACCAACCAACCAACCAATCAACAAACCAACAAACCAACCAACTAACAAACAAACCAAAAAACAAACCAACAAACAAACAAACAAACACACCAACAAACAAACCAACAAACCAAAAATATAACCTACAAACCATCCAAACGACCAACCAACCAACCAATCAACAAACCAACCAACTAACACACCAAAAAACAAACCAACAAACCAAAAATATAACCTACAAACCATCCAAACGACCAACCAACCAACCAATCAACAAACCAACAAACCAACCAACTAACAAACAAACCAAAAAACAAACCAACAAACAAACAAACAAACACACCAACAAGCAAACCAACAAACCAAAAATATAACCTACAAACCATCCAAACGACCAACCAACAAACCAATCAACAAACCAATAAACCAACCAACTAACAAACAAACCAAAAAACAAACCAACCAACAAACAAACAAACAAACACACCAACAAACAAACCAACTAACCAAAAATATAACCTACAAACCATCCAAACGACCAACCAACCAACCAATCAACAAACCAACCAACTAACACACCAAAAAACAAACCAACTAACCAAAAATATAACCTACAAACCATCCAAACAACTAAACAACCAACCTACTATTAAACCAACCAACCAACCAACCAACCAACCAACCAACCAACCAACCAACCAACCACTCTATCAATCAAGAATTCAACCAACCAAGTAGACATGAAACCTTTACCTCTAAAAACCAACCAGTCACCCTCTTCCAGGTCTGGTAGAAGACAGTATCGCCTCACGCAGTCTACCCTGCTCGTGGTATTACCCCACAGAACAGATGGTCTCCCGTTTCCGTTATTTGAATTTGGATTTGAACTCTGGTTTATCAATTTGGATGGAAAGAGACCAAGAAAAAATGAAAGTCATGATTATCTTACTGATTCTTGCCGTGGCCATACAAAATTCATTTAACTGTATTAAGGATCACATTTCATTCTTGACAAAGATAACTGGGAAGCACAAAATGTCCCGTATACATAGCTACCCAATTATTGATTCAAAGTTTTCTGCATGTATATAGGGCGTAGATCCTTGTGTACACTGCACTGGGGCAAGGAATAGGTCTGGATGAATTTGTTTTTCCTCTTCCAAATCGTAATTAAAATGTAACCTCTTCATTTATCGTTGAAATGTGTATCGATGAATCAGGTCATTTTCTTACCCTTTATATAGTTATTATATATTGATATTAGTTCACATTGATGCTGAATATATGATTAAATAATTAATTGTGTGTAAACAAAGAGGACGGCAACAGAATGTAAGAATTATAATGACATCGTCTCATTTACACATGCAGGGTAGCGTCATATGAGTTACTATTGCTAGCTCTTCCTGAGCACCTTGCAATTAAAATTAGCCCATTTTTTGCCAGTTATCCATTTTGCACCTGGGTTGAGAAAAAACTAATGCGGGTAAAACGCGTTATCTAATAATCTGGGTTTTTGTTCGCGATCTCTCCCATCCCCTAACTGCTGCAAACCGAAGATGGCGTGATCCATGAATCCGTAAGCATCGATGTTACGCCCGGATTTTTACACCGGGCGTAGAATTTTGGGGATCACGCAAAATCTTCGGCTTGCAGCAAGATGGCGTTACGTTGGTGGAGATTATAGGGACTTTTAGATTTGCACGTCGACATAGTGGACTGCTACGTGTGACGTCCTTTTAAGGCACTTGATTTTTTAACAGCCTTAAAAGGACGTCACACGTAGCAATCCACTATGTCGACGTCGAAATCTAAAAGTCCCTAATGTTAACAAATCATATCGGCCAGAATTTCGACTATATCTAAGGATGAAAGAACCGAGCAAAGATCGAAACCACGACCTCTCGTAGAAAAAGTCAAGAGCCTTAATTTATTTCATGAATAGAGTAAACCACAGCTAATGTAGCCTATAATCTAGGCGGAGTGCCGAGCTTTTTTCTTTGCTGCTAGACTAACCTTAAGCAGAACGTCTGATACGGCGAGACTACGAACCGTAAGTCGCGAAGCGGCTCACCGCCTAAAATCACTGGTCTAGCTAATCAATATTCATATATATTCAAAATGGCGGATCTATGAATCATTCAACAGCCCTACCAAATAAGGTACACCTATGTTACGTTCGACCAATCAGATATAAGAAACCGCAACGAAAAAAGATTGCGCTCGTCCATTACTAAATCCGTGGTCACGTAGAAAATCACAGCACAAGGATTGCTTGGTATATTGCACTCTTTCCAAAACCAGTAGGTAATGCAACAAAAATATCCCTGCCGGCTTCAATAACGCTACAAATAGCGGATTCCTGCAGTTCTCTGAATTTTCCATTAGGAATGCCTAGTTTGTTGGCCGCATATGATAAACTTTCTCGCAGAAGATCGTCGTCGCATGAACTACCCGCCATCTTGGATGAAGAAAATGACGTAATGTCACGTGATTTATAATATGCATATGCATAGACTCTTCTCCATACGTGTTTCTGATTGGTTGAGTTCATTTCGTATTCATGAGGTTTTTTCGTACGAAAAACTGCCACGGATTCATGGTCGATAATAAAAAAAACAACGACTAAAGCTAGACCAGTGATTATAGGCGGTGAGCCGCTTTGCGGCTCACGGTTCGTAGTCTCGCCGTATCAGACGTTCTGCTTAGGGTTAGTCTAGCAGCAAAGAAAAAAACTCGGCACTCCGCCTAGATTATAGGCTACAGCTAATGAGGATAAAACCTTATTATTTTCTCACCTTTAACACTTTGGCATCCAACTTGGCACCGATAAGGAATGAATCTCCGAGTGTTGAATACACGTTATTGCTGATATAATAAGCCACTTCGGGAGCGGCGCTGATATCTTTTATATCGTTCCAGTTTTCATCTGTAAAAGTGAAAAATATTTTGATAGATAATTATCTGTTATTACTGTTTTGCTTGTGAAAAGTTTTCCGGTATTGTGCCCCTTTTGTTATGGGATCCGGACCTATTCCCTTTTTTCTAAAAAAAAATCTTGAGTGAATCAGCGTGGAATGGATTATATGTTATTTAGGTTTTGCTTGTGGAAAGTTTTCCAGCATTGTGCCCCCTTTTACAAAGTCTTGAATTTGCCCTTGTTAGCCCCATCTCGGCCCCCTACGCCATATAATTATCTTTGTGACGATTACAGCGTCACCCCCTCCTCCCCCTCTCTCTCAGTCCGTCCCTTTCTCTCTCTTCCTTTCTGTTATCCTATGTACCAGTTTATTTCTTTCTTCATATGTTATCTGGGCTGACCGAAAGAGAGAGGAAAAAGAAGAAGGAAAAAAAGAAGAAGGAAAAATAGTTTAGTTACCTTTCGGAGCTGAGAATGGATTCTTAATAAGGTCCCGTTTTCCAATCACACAAACGGCGAGGGAAAAGGCCGACTCGACGTAAAACGTGCCCGGCTCGCCGATTATCCGCGGATTCTGGTTATTTGAATCGGGAAAGTATTTGGCGATTGCTCTCCGTGCAGCAGCAGAATACTTGATGGTGGAGGCGAAGCAAAAAGAAACAAATGAAAAGAAGACAAATAGGTAAATCAATAAGAAAAATATCGAATTAAAAGAATTTCAATTAGTTTTTTTATCATCAGGAGAAAAGTAAACAAACACATTGTGAGCAATTCACTTCCGGGGTATTCATTAGGTACCATCGACATTTGGTACACCTTGGAGTGTTTAATCAGAAGATTAGCACAACAACATGAATAGGAAAGTATGGCAGCTTAAAAGTGCCACCCAGATGTCGAGATAATTCATCTCATAATGTCGACATACTGTACAAAAGATGATCAGATGTCAAGATCTAGGATCTCATCATGTCGACATCCTTCAAAACATATGATCTGATGACAAGATCTAGGATCTCATCATGTCAACATCCTTCAAAACAGATAATCAGATGACAAGATCTAGGATCTCATCATGTCGACATCCTTAAAAACAGATGATCAGATGACAAGATCCAAGATCACATCATGTCGACATCCTTCAGGACAGATGACCAGATGACAAGATCCAAGATCACATCATGTCGAGATCTGATGTTTGAAAACGAACATGCGCGCACGTCGTGCACGTGCGCATGCATACACTAATGCACTAGCTCTAGTGCATGGCACTGCACTGTGCATGCCAGGGCCAGACTGAGCTATAACTAGCCTTGGATTAGGTAACTAGCATTTTGTCATCTGATCATCTCTTCTAAAAGATGTCGACATGATGAGATCCTAGATCTTGTCATCTGATCATCTGTTTTGAAGGATGTCGACATGATGAGATCCTAGATCTTGTCATCTGATCATCTGTTTTGAAGGATGTCGACATGGTGAGATCCGGGATCTTGTCATCTGATCATCTCTTCTAAAGAATGTCGACATGATGAGATCCGGGATCTTGTCATCTGATCATCTTTTCTAAAGGATGTCGACATGGTGAGATCCTAGATCTTGTCATCTGATCATCTGTTCTAAAAGAATGTCGACATGATGAGATCCTAGATCTTGTCATCTTATCATCTGTTCTAAAAGATGTCGACATGATGAGATCTTGGATCTTGTCATATGATCATCTGAATGGCACTTTTAAGCTTCCATAGGAAAGGTTAATAATATCTTATATCATCTGGAATTTCGGAGAGTGGCGATATATACTCTCCCATGAAAAAGTGATACGAGAGGACTGATTTATCACTGCAAAACGACATCGAGAGAGCTTGAAATACTTGTTATTTTTCGAAGAACTTTGTTTAATCAATGTATAACTTCTTAAGAATATACCTTTAAATAGGTTTTAAAGAGAAACATTCCTTCAAAAATTCGGACAAATGGTAGCGTATCAAGTATTTGGTAGATTGGAGGGGCATGATTCAGAAAGTTATAATCACATGATATGCCCCCTTCAAATCGATCGTACAGTTTAAAAAAAAAAAAAAAAAAAAATCGATTTCAATATCCTTCTTCTTCTTCTCCTCCTCTTTCTATTGGATTTTCTTCTTCTTCTTAGAAAGTAGTGTTGAAATGTACAAGCAACACAATATCACATAATAATCCAAGTACTGTATGAGTTTCATTAGCAATACGGTTTAGCCCTTGAGTCGATTTCATGAAAGACTTTGCGATCTTGTTACAGGCTTCTCTTATCATGCCACAGGGCTAATCCCCATTGTGCCAAGCCACAAATCCCCCCGTGCCAAGTTTATTTTGAGATAATCTGATAAACGCGATGGTACTATGAATAGCGCGTGTGAAACAACACAGTACAATGAGCATGACCAATAACTGCTATTAAGAATGCGTGCAAGCATGCACAAGGCAGCGAAGCAATGGCTCTCTCGCATGTTCAAAGCACTTTAATGGTAGCGTGCATGCATCCTTATGGCAGGATATGAGATAAAAAAAGGGGGGGCACGAGCCTGCGTGCCCTCTATACCTTAACCCTCCGATAACTCAAAATACCTTTTCGAAAGGGATGGATGATGACTCTTTTCCCGGGAAACCTCCTCCTATATCAATAATACGGAGATCATGTCCGATGTCATTGCCGATATCGTAGGCTGTTCGTGCATCTCGTATGGCGGCGTAGTACGATTCGGGGTTACCGCTTCCACTACCAACATGAAAACTATGGCACGGAAAGAGAGAGACTTCGGTGATTAGCGCTTTATAAGCAACGTTTTTATTATTATCATTATTATTATTATGAGAGAGAATACGATGTGTTCTCAGTGTCGCTCACAAGATACATAACTCTTTGAGTTGGTTTGATTGAACTACTAATAACAAAGGTTCTATAACTTATATCATTCACCCTACAACAAAGATCAATTTTATTTTCTCTATAAAAAAACATATCATAGCCAACAAGACTATACTAGAACTCTTTCTCATAAGAAAGGCAGAGGCGTCAATTGAGGGGGGTGTCACCCCTACTTCACTTTTCCTGTCGGAAAACTTTTTGTATAACACAGAATGTAATGAACCACTTTTGTTGAGAACGTTCGGTTAACTTGTCTGCTAATTTTGGTCCGACAAGGTTTTAAACCCCCATAAGTTAATGGCTAGCGACGCCGTGCTAACGAGCAAGAACACTGGCTCAACATGTCGAGGTATTTTATGACTCGACGTGCTGGTGGGCTATATTTCGTCAAAAATGTAGGGTAAAGGTTACTTACGATAGCCGAGGGTGTTTGAACTGTTTTGAAGGTACCGAATGTGGGTAATTTTATTAATGCCCGAACAAATGCTGTGTATTGTTTTATAAGATTATGTTTTATTTGTTTTACAAAATGATGTTTTATAACATGATGTTGATAATGACCGGTCATTACCATTGGATAATGACCGGTCATTATCCAATTTACGCGTTAGGCAAAGTAAATGCCTGGTCACGTGTCCGCTTTCAACCAATCATCTGATTATAGGATCCACGTCATCATCTTATAATATAGGCTAACGACTGTGAAAAAATTGTCGCCGAAGCTTGTGTCCTACAACCACAAAGCAACTGGGGGCGTTTCACAAACTTGTCATCTGTGACAAATGACAGTTTTTGTTATAAGCTACTGAAATCCTTGCTTCTGATTGGTTATCAGCAGATTTGTCACTGCTTTTTGTCATTTGTCATTGAAAAAAGGCTTTGTGAAACGGGTCCCAGGTCTCACCATATACCTTCCACGGCCAGGTCTAGATTTTTCGCTGCTTCCAATAACCGCCGAACTTCATGGAGTGGGCAACCAAACTTCACCGAGAGAGGGATCACAGCGGTCTTGTCCTCGGTCCAAATCCGTAAGACCAATCTGCTTGAAGAAGAAAAAGAAGTGGTAAATCAGATCACTCTATGTTATGTTTTTGGCAATATAAATGAAGAAAAGAGCATAAACAAGTACATTTCCAGATATACCTTTTTAATTTCAAAATATACAGCCCGAGAAGAGGCCCACGGACACGCGCCCCTTAGGTACGGGCATTAATTTTTTTTCCCCTTCTTTATGTGTCAATCTTAACTGAAGGGCCTAGAGGGAGGGGGCAAGTGTTCCTTGTGCCCCTCCCTTGATTCACCAATGTGTTTGAAATATTCCCAATGCACATTATTTTGTACCTGAAGAAAACAAAATAAAAATCTTCCTGTAACTCAACTTATAATATATTTATAATAATAGCTATTTCATAACATCCAGTTCAATTCACGATTTACGCGTATTTGTTGCATTTAGTAAGCGCTTTAAAATTTGCCATATAAAGTAATATTAAAGTCAATTGAACATGATAAAACATAATAACATTAGCAGCTCATACGCCCACTCTCTAACAAAAAAGTAGTTTTTTCTAACAAACAAACAAGCAAGGAAACAAACAAAATTAATATAATAACAGAGAGAGAGAGAGAGAGAGAGACAGACAGAGAGAAAGACAGAGAGAGAGAGAGAGAGAGAGACAAACAGACAAACAAAGGTACCTTACCTTGCAGTTGGAAAGACTTGCTTTATTTTGATGATCTCCTCCTCGTTGTCGAATGTCATGAGTCTGACGTCATTCTTCTTGGCAAATCTAAGATGGGATATGGCTTTACATGGGTTTGCATAGATAATCCGATCGGGGTGAACGCCCATATCAAGAACCTGACGTAACTCCGTCTAGAGAGAGAGGGAGAGAGAGCGAGGGTGAGAGAGAGAGAGAGAGAGGAGTGGGAGGGAGAGAGAGAGGAGTGGAAGGGAGAGAGGGAGAGAGAGAGAGAGAGAGAGAGAGAGAGAGAGGCAGAAACAATAACGAGTAGAGAAAGAGAGAAGGTGTGGAGAGGAACGGAAGGGGGAAGAGGGGAGAGGGGAGAGGATAGAAACAATTAGAGATATACAGATAAACAAACAATGAGAGAGGGAAGAGTGTGTGTGTGTGAGAGAGGGAGAGAGAGAGAGAGGAAAAAAAAGAGTGATAAATGGGGGGGGGGGGTGGGAGTGGAGAGGGAGAAGGAGAAAAAGAGAGGATAGAGAGAGATATATATATATATAGAGAGAGAGAGAGAGAGAGATCTTTGAATGTTACCAAACACCTTGAAATAGAATATACATGTGCAGTATATCAAATTGAAATTGAGGGGAAATTATATTTACATTACAAAATGCTGCGACGTTGTAAAAGGAAATCCGTAGAAAGAGAAATCATTATTTTGTAACAGACTCGTAGGCCTATATTTAGTCATTCTTTCCTTTGAGTTGGTAGGGGCGTCATAGGACAGTTGTTCTAAAACCAATTAAAATAAGGTATTGCGAAAAATAATAAAGTAATTTATGACTTGCCCACTTATATTTCTACCAGCATGAATTTTGTTTTCTTAAACTGATGGATGTAATTCAAATTTATGACTTGCCTACTTATATTTATACCAGTATGAATGTATTTTTTCATAAACTGATGGATGTTATTCAAATTTACGATCACCATAATTCATCGAAATGTTATCGGTTTTCTTCGCCGGAAAATTAAGTTTTAATCTTCTTTGTCATGCGTTTCGTAAGCGAAAAACAAAACAAAAATGGTCAAAATCATCAATCCTTGCTTCAATTCACCAAAAGGTAAACAAATTTAAATTTTAAAAATAACAAAAGTCCCATTAATAATAGGAACGATGATAATATGATGAAGATGATGAAAAGTAAACAATGAAG
>JAVYIG010017185.1:22500-27462 GCA_035222895.1 Strongylocentrotus droebachiensis
ACATAATTTATTGTGATCTATAGAATCAAAGGCTTTGCTTAAAACTACGAAAAGACCTATAGTGTGCAACTTATTACTTAAGGAAGATACTAAATAATCATGAACATCAATTAGAGCCATTTCAGTTGATACATAACTGCTAAATCCATATTGGCAAGAATGTAATATTGCATTATCCAATACAAATTTATTCAAACGAGTTTATACAATGCGTTCTAAAAATATTGAAAAAAATGGTAAAACTGAAATTGGTCTATAATACATCATCTTGTTTGTATATTGTTTGTTTGTTTGTTTTATTTCCACTTTTTCATATCAATACAAAGAAACATACAAATAAATATATAAATGAATAACATGTCAGTTTGACAAAGTTTGTTTCTAGTTAAAATAA
The DNA here is from genome assembly GCA_035222895.1 of Strongylocentrotus droebachiensis. Lineage (NCBI taxonomy): Eukaryota > Metazoa > Echinodermata > Echinoidea > Camarodonta > Strongylocentrotidae > Strongylocentrotus > Strongylocentrotus droebachiensis. Next base: position 22,895 of record JAVYIG010017185.1, read on the forward strand.
AAGTTTCATACTGTTACAAAAGGAAAAAGCAGGAGACCACATGTAGTAAGCGTAAATGCTTGAACATGACCGTGGCCTCTGCCGAGTTAACAAAATAAAAGAACAACCCATGCAACTGCATTGTATTCACTGTTAAATAAGATATAAGTGAAGTGATTAAAAGTGAGCATGGCTGAATTAATTTTGAGTGAAAATAACAAAACAAATTTAGTGAAATATTTCGTGTTGAGAAGTGCATTTGTGCAAGGTGCAAACAATTTAGCTTAGTTGGTGGAACAAAAAGAGACTAATACCGTGATATTTGTTTGTGTGTTGGTTTCAGTTACAGGTGATAATATTAAATGTATGCAGGGTCCATTCCTGTTGACAAAGACAGAACAATTCAAGACATAACAAATTAGATAATTTTTGAATTTCTATGTAAGATCTAGTAAACTATACTGAGTTAACAAATATGCTTTCATATAAGCTTTAAAAGAATAAAGGGAGGTCCTAGTTTAAATATGGTTTGGTAAGTTATTCCAGATATATGGTCCATGGTGTCTAATTGATTGTAGGGCTAAACTAAGTTTGGGATTATTAAGATGGTAATCATGAGCATGTCGAGTTAAATATGAGTGTACGTTTACATTTAATAAATAAAAGTTTAAGAAAGATGCTGGAAGAGTTTTGGAAGTGTACTTATACATACAAATGGCAGTTTGGAGCGTATGTATATCATAAACCTTTAATGTTTTTAATTGACTAATAACGGGTTCGAATTTGCAAGATAGTTAGAGTGTGTACAAATATGAATTGCTCTCTTCTGCAAAAGAAATATTGAGTTTATTTTAGTTTTACTACAGTTTGCCCATATAATATTACAATATATTATATACGGTAAAATTAAAGTATTATAAAGAATAAACAAAGATCTATCATTTATCAAAATATCAAAATATTTATGTTATGAATGTGTTCGTTCCAAGACAAATTTGAGTCAATAATAACTCCTAAAAATTTCGTTGATTGTTTTTCTACCAGGGATAAACCATCTATAAACAAATTACATTGTGGTTGGTCTTGGGAGTTAATAGTTCTAAAACGGATAAAATTAGTTTTACTTATATTTAAGGATAATTTATTACATTTAAACCATATTGAAATATTACACAAATCATGATTTACAGTATCAACAAGTGTATCAATATTTTTGTGTGAGTAAAGTATATTTGTATCGTCGGCAAAAAGAATGTAAGTTAGAATATTTGATGATTTTATTATATCATTTACATAAATCAAAAATAAGAGCGGGCCTAAGATGGAGCCTTGAGGAACTCCGCATGTGAGGTTCAATTTTGAGGAACTATTAGAATGATAATAAACATACTGTGTTCTATTTTTAAGATAGTCCTCAAACCAGGATAGAGCAAGGCCTCTGATACCATAGTGTTCTAGTTTATGAAGTAAGATTGTATGATCAATGGTATCAAAGGCCTTACTCAGATCCATAAAAACACCTATAACATGCTTCTTATTTGCGAGAGGTTCAATTATTTTATCACAAAGTTTAATTAAAGCAAAATCAGTTGAATGATTTTTCCTAAATCCAAACTGATTAGGAATCAAAATATCGTGCTCATTCAAAAAAGAAATCAATCTTTTATATACCAATTTCTCAAAAACCTTTGAAATACTTGATAATAATGATATGGGACGATAATTTTGAAGTTTAGATGGGTCATCTTTTTTATGAATCGGTATAACCTTAGCAATTTTTAATAAGTTAGGACAGGAACCAGTAGAGAGAGAAATATTACATATATGAGCCAATGGAGAAACAATAAAGTGTATTATTTGCTTAATGAGATTCATACTTAACCCATCTGGTCCTGATGAATTGCTTGATTTCAGTGATTGAACTATACTAACTACCTCATAAATTGTTGTGGGAGTAAACAATAATGAATTTTCAGAGGGTTCTAAAAGATATTGAGAAAAATGATTATTGACAGCATCTATCTTAGAGGCTAATCTGGGACCTACATTAACAAAGTACTCATTCAAATTATTAATGTCTTGTCCATTAACATTAATGGTTGTATTAATATGTTTTTTCTTACCAGTAAGATCTTTGATAATATTCCAAAGAGAATTAATATTTTATTTGAGTAATATAATTTGCGGGATAGCCGAATAATAGATGTTAACTTATTTCTATACTTTTATATTTATCTAAATCAATATGATCTTTACTTCTTAACGCTTTCTTATATAATCGATTGCGAGTCGCAATCGATCGTAAAATGCCCCTCGTTGTCCATGGTTTCTTAGCCTTATTTTTAGTTAACTTAATTCGAACCAAAGGTATATTTTTGTTGTAATTATACATTAATTTATTCAAAAATATATCGTAAGCATCATTTGCAACTACTAAATGAAATACATCAACCCAAGATTCTGATACTAAGTCCGCCCGAAAGCTCTGAATATTAGCATCCGTTTCTTTCCGAACGTATATATACTTCATGGAGACATGGACTCATGTTTAAGTAACTGAATTGTAGGGGAAATAACAAATATGGGGAGGTGATCAGAAATATCAGAATACACTATTCCATTCTGACTGTTTTCATTAAAAATATTCGAAAATATATTGTCTATTAAAGTTTCAGTTATACTAGTTATTCGGGTAGCTTTGTTAATATGTGGATGGAGGGAATAAGAAGAGAGTGTAGTTAGTAACCTAAGTCCAATATTATTCAATGCAGGTGGTAGTAGATTAATATTATAATCCCCCATAAGATATATGATTTTATTTTCACGCGATATTAAAGAAAGACTTTATTCTAATCTATCTACAAACATATCAATATTACTATGAGGTGGTCTATACATTACTCCAACAAGTATATTTTTAGCTTGTTTATTTATAATTTCAATAAAAATATATTCGGAGCCATTTACACTTAAGTCAGGTCTCTCTTTAAATGTTAAGGAATCATGAATGTACAAGGCTACTCCACCCCCTCGTCCATAATTACGATAAGCTCTAATTAGTTTATAATTTTCAATATTAAAGGAAAGCTTTACTACTGCAGCTACAAGGAATTAGACCACACAGCGAGCCAGCGAGGTCACTGTGACAGGTGGCTATCTCATTAACTCAGCTCTCATTTAACATTAGAAAAAGAGGATCATGGGGGACCAACAGGCACCGATTTGGGAAGTTTTCTATATAGAGGGAGCAAGTAGCTACAAGTAGGACAGTGTGCCTTTAAATAAAGGAGGTGATTTATTGTTCAACCATGTTTCCGTTATCCCTATCATGGAAAACGGAAAATGTTGTATAGAAGAAAAAAATAAATCCATAGAATCGAAGTTTTTATTCATGCTTCTAGCATTAATATGCAACAAACTAAGGGACTGTTGATTATGGCCATCATCATATATTTAAATTAAAAGCAGCGTTGAAATCGTCAGTAGTAAAATATGTTGACTCATTTTCTGTTACATCTTGGTTAATTTCTAAATCAAAATTCATATGACTAAATTTAATATAGGCCTACAATTATCAAATAAACTAATTAAGAAATGGGCCCATGTAATGATTTGAATATGATGTAGAATGATAAAGTCTGTTTGATATTGTTACGAATTTAGATATGTCTGGATCATGTGCATAGTTCATCATTATTTCGCTATATATTGTTGCTTGCTGTGCAAGTCAAACTAGTCCTTGAGTAGTTTTACGACGTTGTTTTTCGTCCTCGAGTAATTCTTGCATTTCGATTGCGTAATCCCAGGGCCACGCTCGTCTAGAGAATCTGCCCTCGTCTTACGTAACGGCAAGGACAGATACTCAGTCGCGTGCGGCCCTAGCCTCTTGTCGATGCCCTCGCGCTGTTGAAGTCTCTAAATTCTGACGAGCGAAGCGAGTCAGAGAAACCGAGGCGCCTCCGCGCAAGCGCCTCGGTTTCTCTGACTCGCTTCGCTCGTCAGAATTTAGAGACTCCAACAGCGCGAGGGCTGCAAGCGCCTCGGTTTCTCTGACTCGCTTCGCTCGTCAGAATTTAGAGACTCCAACAGCGCGAGGGCATCGACAAGAGGCTAGTGCGGCCCCCGACTGACCCCGAGCGGAGACCAGACTTTGTCCTCAGTTTGAGGACAGACTCTGCCCTTTAGCTCGAGGTCGGGTTGTGTCCTTGCTGGAAGGTTGGCCTGCTACAAAACAGCTCCCTATATAAAGCCAGGGATTCTAAAATCGAGAGACTTCTGACTGACTTCTTGAGACTTCTCCCCGTACTCCTTTCTGCCGTTTTCCAAACCTCTAATGATTCACTGTACCTATTGAAATAAAGTAATAAACGCCGAATAGAATTGAAACTCACGATCATAATACTCCATTTCTTCTGTTGCATTTATATTGCATGCACGCATGAGCTCGAGTGATACCCCATTCACAGTGGTTTTGAAATTTGTAGCGGCGTTGTAGCGGAGCGGCGACACCGCCACAACACCGCTACAAATGCATTCACAGTAGAAAAGTTATCCCGCTGCAGCAGCGGGATAAATATCATGTACCCATT